>BGNK01001437.1:4330-36388 GCA_003297005.1 Symbiodinium sp. clade A Y106 | reverse complement strand
CTGCCCCTGCCTGCTACTGTTATCAGTCAGCCGTGCTATTTGTTGTGTTTTCTCGACGGTTTGTTCAGCGACAAGCTTGTGCTTGCCTCGAAGAAGTGCTTCTGCAGCAGGCCGCCGCTGAGCAGCTTGAGGATGAGCAAGAGCTCTCGCAACAAGCCCCTATTGCTGCCGAGAAACCTGCAGAGAAGAAGCCCGACGTGGCTGCAGGCAGTAAAGAGGAACTTCCGCAGCAAGTTTCCTCTGAGAAGCTCGAGGACGAGGAGTTGCTTGGGGACGGCGATGACGAGGAACTGCTGGAGCAAGCCCTTGCGAACACGTATAGGCCCGCAGAGGAGCAGCCAAAGTCATTTCAGTCAGAAGAAGACACAGAGTCCGGTGTGATGGAGGACGACGATGAAGCACTGCTAGAGTCCGCCCTCGCTGCGAAGCAGGCAGAAGAGGTGTCTGAGATGCCCGAAGAAGCAATGAAGCTTCCCGAGTCTCCGGACAAAGTCCTTGCCGCCACACAGAAGGAAGAGCTGGATTTCTCACCCGAGGAAGACGACGACGAAGAACTGCTTGAGCAAGCCCTCGCAGAAGCGAAGCTAGTCGTTGAGCCCGAGACGGAGCTGCTTTTAGATGAGGACTTAGAAGACGAGGAGGAACTCCTCGAGCAAGCTCTCGCAGCGCAAGCCACAACCGTCAAGGCGGGCAGTGCCATGAAGCTACATGCAGGTTCACTCCCGTGCTGCAACTGCTGCTGCTGTGCTGCTGTGCTGCTGCTGCTGCGGCTGTCGTTGCTGTTGCCGTCGTTGCTGTTGCTGTCGCTGCTGTTGCTAGTGTTGTGGTTGTGGTTGTGGTTTCGGTTGTGGTTGTTGCTGTTGCTGCTGCTGCTGCTGCAGCTGCTGCTGATGCTGCTGGCGTTGTTGTTGGTTGTGGTTGTGGTGGTTGTTGTTGTTGTTGCTGCTGGTGCTGGTGTTGCTGCTCGTGCTGTTGCTGGTGCTTTTGTTGTTGTTGTTGTTGGTGGTGGTGGTGGTGGTGGTGGTGGTGGTGCTGTTGCTGTTGCTGTTGCTGTTGCTGTTGCTGCTGCTGTTGCTGCTGCTGTTGCTGTTGCTGTTGCTGCTGCTGCTGGTGGTGTTGTTGTTGTTGCTGTTGCTGTTGCTGTTGCTGTTGCTGGTGGTGGTGTTGGTGTTGTTGGTGTTGTTGGTGTTGTTGGGGTGTTGTTGGTGTTGGTGTTGGTGTTGTTGGTGTTGTTGGGGTGTTGTTGGTGTTGGTGTTGATGTTGGTGTTGGTGTTGTTGTTGTTGTTGGTGTGGTTGTTGCTGTTGCTGTTGCTGCTGTTGCTGCTGCTATGTGTGAATACCTTTGCTGGTGTCGTTGTTGGTTGTCGTGTGCGTGTTGTGGGTGATGTCACTTACACCTTGCGCAGAGTGTTATGGCATGACCTTGCTCTTTTATGAGTGTTGCAGTGGTGGCTATCGTTTCGTTTTGGAGCTGTGTTGCTTGTGAGACACGATTTCATGTAAAAGATAGTCAAGAAGACTTGTAGCGACTGGTTTCTCGGAGGCCATCGCCGCCCAGCTGTGACAGACTAGGTGTGTCCAACGTGCCCGAACAGCACGGTGGTGGCATTGTTAGTAAATTTCCAGTGGAAAGCTTCGTGCCTGACCGAGGGGTATTGCTTTTTGGGTTCTTGTTCAGATGCTGCCGCTACCAAAGTGAGGGTTCCATGTAACGTAAAATTGTTTGCATTGCTCACGCTCGTTGTTCGGAGGGTTGTCCGAACATCCAGAATCCACAGTCTTCAAGAAGTACAGCCGCAGCTGCACTCCTCCCATTTTCCCCCCCTCGTGCTAGTACCCATGCCCAGCGCGGGACCATCAGGTGGTGGAGAAGGCCACAACACAGCCGAAAGCTGTGAAGGCAGGTGTTGGACGTCTTCCATACATGGATGATAGCTGCACAGTCCAGACTGCTGCAGTTCAGGGTTTTGTCAGAAAAAACCTCTCATTCCACGTGTCGCTGAGAAATGCAACCTCACCCCACCCTAAAAGACAGTTTCCGGCATTTCCCAGGCGAAGAGACCCTCGGCCAAAAAGAACGGCGCTGTTGCGGAGGCGAAGGCGCAGCTGGGGGATCCTCAGAGGCGCAGAATGCTTACGCAATTTGAGCACGATGATGCTGATGATGATGCTGGTGCTGGTGGTGGGGTAGTGGTGGGGTGGTGATGATTATGATAATATGATTATGATGATGAGTCCGATCTTGACGGTCACCCTGACGAGAGGCATGAGGAAGTCAGCAGAGTTGGCAGTACTGTTGTTTATACGCAACCTCTCGTGGTCCCATGCTAAATGCTTGTTTATGTTTGTCATGGCTATGGCGGTGTTGCTGCGACAAGGTTGATGGTAATTTGTGCGCTGTCCTCAAATTTTCCTTCTTTCCGTCGGGGCATGTGGCGCTACACGAACTGCGCTGTGGCTCCTCATCCTCCGGCGCTTGTTTCGCAATTGAATGGCTCCACCGGTACCACATTTGAGTGCACAGATGTACTGTAGTCTGCATCTACATGTTGGATTTCGGATTGACAATCTCAACAAGTGTAAAATGTGCTGTGGATCTGGGAATCGCTGGGAGAAATTATCTGGGTATTGCAGGTGGGAGCTAAAGCTGTCGACCAGGATGCCCCTGACTTCTTAGCCAAGCTCGGCCTGGACCCTGAGGACAGATCTTCGCAGTTGACACGTGTGTTTGTTGGTTTTCTAGGATTTTGATTCGATTTCGGTGCGTTTTCTGGTTTACAGGTATCTATAACAACGGGAGGCCGCGTCTTTTGGGTGTAAGGAAGTCAGACGGCAGGTTCGGGGTCTTCGAGATTGGGGCGGCCCTTTGCTTATCTAACACACCTTTGGAGAATGCTGTACTCCGGTCTCCTGACCGCAGGTTTGATCTTCGATTCATCCAGTTTGCATTGTTTGCTGTCGAGTTCCAAGCTGTTCCTGTAATTCAGGAGGACCGGCGGTTGGTAATGATTTTTGGATCTTCATGCGGGGTGACTGACGGAAACAATAACTCGAGGACGTTGGTCCATGCGTGTCGGTCCATACAACCGGATGCGCTCTGTTGGCTTGATTCCTCTTCCCTGCACAAGTGCTCGGAAGGAGGTCCTGGCGCAGTGCCCCGAGCTGAAGAAGGCCGTGGAATGGTTGCTAAGATGAGTCATACTTGCAATCTCGAATATTGTCCACATTGTGCGGAACCAGTGTGACATGACAAGTTGTGTCTGGGAGAGGTCTTGGAAAGTCAGGTTTTATTCTTGAGCTGCAGGCAATTGCTTGGCCCATCAATGCTGGCAGCATGTTCAGCTTTCCGCATGACTCCACGATTGGCGAAGGTTCCTTTGCCGAATCTTCAGGCTAAGCTTCAATTTCTCCAGCAGGAGCTGTCTGCTCAGATGTTTTTGCAGCTTGCGGCTCTAGGTCCAGGAGGTACTGATTCTGGTGCACGCAGTTTGCTGCATCATGTGTACGATACTGCAGGGGCAGCGCTTGGGGGTGGTGCTTGTGACTGTTTGTGGTTGTATATCGACGGTGGTGATTGACTCTGACTCTGGTGATGAGTGATGAAGGTGGCGGTGCAGGGGTGGTGCAGGGCCATCGGTGGCTGTTGGGTTCTGATAGCGGAGGTAGTGGTAACCTTGAGCAGCTGAAGCAGCAGCAGCTCTTGCCCCCCACACCGTCTCCTGCTCCTCTTTCTGCTGCTGCGACATGCTGCGACGCTGCGACAGTGGTGTTGACAACCGCTTTTTTTGCGGATGCCAATTTGCGCAACGGAGAAACTCACCGGACGTGCCTCAACCCCAACCCTCACCAATCAGACTCATCATGCCACGAGCAGGTTCATGCTCTTCCCCAGACAGTCTGTAAATCATCACTCCGAGGCCTTGAAAAGCACGAACCCCTATGGTCGAAGATTCAGAGATCCCAGCTTGGGCATTAGGTTGTTGCTCTCTGAAACTACTTTTGCCACTGCTGCCGGGCTTAGTTGTCAGCTACCTGGCATGAAGTTAATGCACGGGCCCCAAGACGTTGGAATATGCAGAATGCATTTTTTGCATCCTATGGTGCAGGAATACTTTGCTTCGAGCCGTAGCGGAACAGCTCGTAGAACACGGCCCAATCCCCGTCCCACGGTTTGAGGCCCTGCTTGCAGTGCTCAGGCCCTAAGTTAATTTTTCTCTTGAGCATTGAGCCATATATAATCCATATGACACGTATAACCCCCTGAGCCGAAACCCGAGGCCGAAAGCTTAGTTTCGCAGGAGCTACATCCTGCCGCCGAATCCTGGGTTCGGCCCTCGGCTGACGGTCATCCAAATGCCCAACGGGCGAATTTGGAGTTTCGGTCGGTTTGACTTTAAGGTTAGGCCTTTCAGGCGCTTTAGATTTCAGGTTTAGGACTCGGAGTTGAGGGCTCAGTTTTGAAGGCGTAGGAAGTGAGAGTGTCTTGAAATCCCTGAGCCGGCTCTGGCTTGAAAGCCTGGCAACTTCGGGCTCGGAGGGTGTAGGGCATTTAGCGGCTGTTTAGGATTTCGGGCTTACGCTCCGGTTTTGTTAGGGTTTACGGCAGCATGTGTAGGGTTGAAGCTTTGCAGGCAGTTGCTGGTGGTTTCGTGCTGGCTTTGAGCCCGATGGCTCCTGCATTCGGCAGTTTGGGTTTGAACTGCCGGCCCTCATTCGGACGCCTACCGAACAGTAGGATGAATCTAGAAGACCTGTATATGTATGGATGGATGGATGTATATGCTGTATGTGTGGGGTGGAATACCTATCTATCGATCTATCTATCTATCTATATACATGCTCACCCCCGGCCCCCCTCCCCGATCCACCCGCCTGCTTATCGTAAGCAGTGGATCATGCGAGGTAAGCAGCCTCGGATGCGAAAACACCGGCAAGGATTAACTTCCCGTAACATGTGTGAAGCCTGAAATGCGACAATTATCGGCAGGGATCGAAGTTCCCCTCAAATTCCCCGGTAGGTAGGTAGGTCGGTTGTCATGCTTGTGTATATACATCTGTATATTAGTATCATATATACATACGTGTTTATGTATGTGTATTTGTATGCTCATAGGTACATGTGCATGCATCTTGCATGTCTAAAAGCTGGCTAGTCGTACGTCTTGTACAGGCCGCAAAAACTAGAACTAATCAACGCGACATCAGTTTTGTCGTAAGTCCAAACAGCACCGGTCGAAGCTACTTGTCGAGGCCTTGTAGCCATTCTGATGCTTGAAACTGTAACCGGCGAACATGACTAACATGGCGACTGCCGTTTTTGAGCTAAGACGGTCTTCGTTCTCCGACAAGCAAGCCCTGCTAAGCTCTAGGTTTTTGGGCGTAGCCGCAGTTTAGGATCTGGTTTAACGGAGTTTAACGCTGGTTTAACGCAGTGTTGCAGCTGATTTTTCGTGATTCAGGTTGCTGTGATGACTCGATTTGGAAGCCTCGAATTTGATCCGATGGGGGCTGTAGAATGAGTTTTCAACTCTAGTCAACAACACAGCAAGGATTCATCTTTGGGCCCTTTTCTAGCGGGACAGGTTGGTGTTTCTAACCTTAGTCGGAGAATCTAACGTCTAATAAACACGAAAGTTTGAATCAGCCACCCGGACAAAGCCTCGACGGCCGAGTCCTTCGCACCTCGGCATACGGGAGCTTAGATCGGTATAGCTTACGAGGATCACGGTGCCATGCAGGATGCAGCAAGGCACCTTTATCCCATTTCTGAATCAACATCCTAATGACCCTATCCCCAAACCTGCACATAACACCACTACAGATCACAACATTGAGACACTCAAGATTGCTCGAGATGCTGACTCCCGAGGCCCAGGCAATTCAGAATGACCCATTGCTGATGACAGCACGGCACCGAGTCGATCACACTTGTCCAACTAAAAGCTCAGCGGCAGGGCCGAGGTTTGGGTTTGGGGCTTGAGTGTTTACACTCTTGGGAGGATCCAAACCTTCACTCCGGTGAGTCGGATCCTTTCACTCTCACCGAACCCTAGTCAAGACTCAAGTCGAAAACCATGTCGTCAGGTTCTGGAGCTTGCTTCATGCGTAGTTTCCCTCCGCACCTGCATGTTCATCGTACTTACGTGCGGTTGACCTTTCTCATAGCGTCTTGTGGAAATCGCTGCGTGTACGCATGGACAAGGGGGAAACGGTGAGCACTGCCACTGCTGCCCATTCTGTTACTACGCTCAGCTACGGCTGCCACGGATGCTACGGGCCCTGTTCCTGGCTACTGCTACAAGTGCTGCTATTGCTCGCGCTCCGCTACTGTCCATGCCCCTGCTCCCATACTGCTGCTACTGCTACAAGTGCTGCTACTTCTCCTACCCGTCTTGTGAAATTGAGTGTACATGGTGAATGGCTGGCTTTGATGTGTTCTGATGAGACTTGTGTTTCGAGCGTCTACATGGGGAACAGCTGGTTTTGATGTGCTGTGATGTTGTTTCATCAATTGGTCTGTCTCGAGCGGTTGCTTGTGAGTCGTTTTCGGGATGCGGTTGGTCGTCTTGTTTATAGTAAGCTCGAGTTATCAGTCACCCCAATGCTCGGTATCTGGATCTCGTGTGTAGCGCCCCCAAGAACGCAATGCTCCGTTGGGTAGTGCAGTTCGCCATAGGGCGCACGCCTTGTACAAGTGTTGCCACTGGTACAATATTGAAAACCCTTCTTGAAACCCTCACTGCTTCTGAACGTCGCATGTCAATGGGGATTCCCAACGTTTCGCATGCTACGGTCTCCGAAAGGTTTGCAGTTTGCCAGTGCGTGGGCCTGATTTCAGTTGTTTTGAGGCTTCACCTCTGAAGGCTTGCAACACCGCGTGTCCTTGGGGATTCTCTAGAAAGAAACACACTCTGTGCAACGACTTCTCGGCCCCTGCCGCGACTTCACTTTATGCCGCGTGGCTATGTGCCGCGACTTGCAGAACCCTGCCGTGACATAATTGGAACTCAAGTTTAAGCCACCTGTAAGTAAGCGTGAACCTTCATATTGCCATCGTGAGCTCCTGAGTCTTCACCGGGACCGCCCGCTTCAGGGTTTAACTCCGAAACCAATTCAGGTATTCAAATCTCTACAAATTCCGAGAACCAGCCCGTTAAATCCTCCGGCCTACGTCGCCCAAAGGGGCTCCCTTTTGAGGCCGACCTGGAGGACCTGCAGTCCAGCCTAGTCTGGCTTGAGGAGTTCCTCTGGAATCAGGACATGCTCTGGGGGTTTTGGGGTAGTTTGGCTTCTCTTGTGGTTTTTGGAGATGTTCCCAAAGCCCTATATACTCCCTTCGAACGACAGCCCTGTCATGAAATGACCCTTTGCTTCGCAATGTAGGCCCTTTCGGGATTGCCGGCGTTGCGGCTTCCAGATGAACTTTTCATCTGTCCATAAATTGCCATAGCCATAAACCGCACAAACCCAAGTCGAAGACAGACTGCTTGGTCAGGACTGGGCTGCAGGCTTCGGCCGGGCGGCGCTGGCAGAGGCCATTCAGAACAAGCCGGGGCGCCAAGCGCCACCAAGTGCTGCTTGATACTCTGTTGAAAGGACTGACTGAACGAGGCTTGTGCAGGAGATGTGTGTGTGTGTGTCTCTCCCTGAACCATGCTTCTACATGAGGGTCCTGGGCGGTTTGGGCTTACAACACCAACCTTGGATCCCTAAGTCTGCCAGCATTTAGGGGCAGCCCAGCAGCCTGATCTGGAACTTTTCCTGACCCGAAATCGCGAGACTATGTGAGACTCTGAACTTCAACCCCGGAATCCCGCCCAGTGTCACCCGAGCAGGGGGTGCGGTAACTAAACCGTACCCGGATCTTCAGGCGTAAGAGCACGAGTTAAGGGAGTTTTCTTGTGAAAAGGTTCTTAAGAAAAAGCATTTAGAGAAATAGCAACTTAATATATTATAAGATGGGAACCTTTAATTTCAATTTCAAGGTTACAAGAATAGAAGAGAGGTAATATTGAATGAGTTTTTTGATGAAATATTACTAATAACATCTTGTCATGTATAACTTGCTACCACTGTCATAACAAGCATGAGTATGAAAAAGAATATGCAAGTAAACAGTCGAAAACAATAGCACGTCAACAAATACATGGTATACTAAACCATTTTGACAACGGATACAAGAAACTAACAAATGTAAAAGAAAAACGGAAATGTTCGAAATACATTATATTGAAATCAAGCAGTAGGTACAAGCCATTGTTTAGTAAGTTCGTGAATGAAACGCAATATGTTTGGATGATTGAGAAATACAAAGAATTTTGGTTATTGGACTATGACGTTAAACATCTTGGAGTATCATTTGATGTTATTTGCTATTTTAACGTTGATGCTTTATGGTGATATTTATATATAGTATTTTGCAGAAGAAGAGCAAACATAAACCACATAAGCAGTCAAAATATTCATTATATGATGATTATGATTGAAACCACCACAAAGACTTGTATCACCTACTTTGGGGTGTGGGAGTTTTCTGGTGAAAGAGTTCTGACGAAGAAATAACAACTTAATATATTGTAGTGGAAATGAGTGACAGAAAATATTGCAGTAAATGTCAAAGTCACTTCAATGTTGAAATTTTGAAGAAGGGTATAAAACATGTAATACTTGTAGAGCAGAGGAAACAGATACCCAGAGAGAAGCAAAGAGAAAATAGCAGAAAGAAAAAGGGCATATACAGAAAAAACAAAGGGCATATCAGAGAAAGAGAACATCAAAGGTTTCTAAACATGAAGGATGAAATAATTACATGTCCTATCTGTAAATATGACATAAAGAAGTACAAAATGTCACAACATGAGAAGTCACAAACCCACCAGAATAATGTGAAACAAATAGAAGATACTACAACAGAGAAGCCAGAACAAACAACATCAACACAAAAGACATTCGCCTCATTGTATGCAATAATGCACCAATGATAATTTAATAACAGAGTTAAACTAGTGTTGAATGAACACCCCAATGCCCCATACTATTCCCCATACAATGAATAAGCCTAACCTTGCCCAATTTGGGATGTTACATCACCTGAAAATAGACTAGGTAAAGTACTTTGACATACATTGGGCTATAGATGTGATTATTGGGCTATAGATGGTTCACGGCGATGTAACTACCCAAATTGGGCGAGCCCCTCTCTAATTATATCTACAGCTCGGCACTTCTTGCTTTCCGACTTGGAACCCGTGGATTTGATCTGTCATTGCCGCTCTGATGCTGATGATGAGTGAGAATGCTGCACCATGTTGCTGGCAGTGCTAGTGAAGTTTGGGTGGTGGGCATCGTCGGATTTGTAGACATCGTGCATTGGTGGCTGGGGTTTTCGCACGAGAAGTCTTGGCACCGAGAGGCCTTTCCTGCTCTATCAGGGGGCCCTGCCGACATGTTAATGATTCGGCTGGGGTAGGTTGCGTGGTTGTATTCTTCACCTTCACTGGGTTGGAGTCTGGGCATTGGTATAATAGGTCAACCTAACATTGCTGCAGGAGGCCGATCTTCATGGGCTTCAACAGTCAGGTCCTTTTGACAAGGTCCCTCCTGCTACCAGCTCCTACGGGGCTGAGCACCTGACCCGATAAGCCCGGCGCCGCTATCTCTTCCATGCTTGCCTCAAGCACGTTCGACATGGTGTTATTGGCAGCTTCGACAGAACACCGATGAAACGCCAGTGCCCCCTTCCCCCCTCAACGAAGCAAACAGGGGAGTTAAACCGCCTAGCGCGAGCAGGCAGCTCCCTTAACTCTTAGTTCCAAGAGCCTAGCATGCAAGCAGCTCTTGCTAGTTACTGATGACATATCTGA
Source organism: Symbiodinium sp. clade A Y106 (assembly GCA_003297005.1). Lineage (NCBI taxonomy): Eukaryota > Dinophyceae > Suessiales > Symbiodiniaceae > Symbiodinium > Symbiodinium sp. clade A. Next base: position 26,524 of record BGNK01001437.1, on the reverse strand, counting down.
TGATTATGATGATGAGGGTGGTGGTGCACTGGTGAAAGGTGACCCAAAACCGCAACCACCATTGCCAGGAGCCATCTCATCATAGTCATAGTTGTTCTGGGCACTTGCATCATCAGCGCCCGCATCATCATCGCCATCATTATCATCGTCGTCGATTTGGCAGTCATCATTTGATGTGCAGGCAAACCGTAGATGGAACGATTCTGCCAGCGCACTTGGATTCAGCAGCCTCTACAACCTACCGCTCCGAAACTCTTTGCCAGGAGGAAGGGCTGGAAGGGACGATTGCAGCAGGCTTAGCTCAGGCTGTGGGAATTGTTAGAGTTTGCGGGTTTGGCGTTGCAGAGAGAAGAATGGTGGCGGCAGATATGTGAAGCCTAAGGTCTGGATCCCCGGTGGGACGGACCCCGAAGATTCAACTCTCACGCCACGAAAGGATTCGATTGGGTCGGCAGGTAGTTTATGAGTTCTCACCTAAATACAGAGCCCCTAAGCCTAAACTGGATCCGGTTAAACGAGGTTTGCACATTTCAACATTTCTTTGGCTTATTGTTAATCGACAAGCAGCAACAACCCCAAACCCTCAACCAGAAAGTCGAGTGATCCCCCAAAAAGCACCCTGAAGCTAAAGCCATGAGCCCGATGCCCTAATGGAGCCGGGGCCATCCGAAGCACTAACAGCCCTTTCTAAGACCCATTACGTAGTTATACTAGGTGCCCCGGTAGTACCCTTTTACCCTTTTTCTTTTTGGGGTCCCTTATTAAAACCGAATAGTAGGAAAAAGGGTACCCTTATTATTAAGGGGCTACTGGGGAACCTAGTATAGGTTCCCATTGAATTCAAGGCCTGGTTGGAGGATCACGGGCTGGACGATGAAGCAGTCAGGCCGGGAGCTCTTCAGTTTTCGCTACCGCAGGTGACGCGGGCTCCGAGAAGTTTAGGGTAAAGGCTGTGTTCAAGGTTTGGGCGCAGACTTCATGGGGTATTTTCGATTTGCGGAATCAGGGCCCCCATCATCGAAGTACGCATGCTACGTGGTTTTGTGGTTAGTTTGGCTTTGGTGTTTCTGTGCATTTGTGCATGAGTTTGGGTGTGTAGTGGCTTTTTATGTGTCTTTACATAGTCTCTTCCCCCCATGTTGATAAGGCATCCCCTTCCCCTTTCAAAATGCAAAAGTTTCTAAATAAAGCCTGTGTTTAATGCTGGGTGTGTTTTCGCTCTACTATCACTTGTGCTTGCTTCTGCTACTGCTCCTGCTCTTGCTGTTGCTCTTGCTCCTGCTCCTACTTTTGCTCCTGCTACTGCTTCTGCTCTTGCTCCTGCGCCCCCCCCGGCCCAGACTATGTTTCAAAGTGTGTTTTCGGTGGAATGTTCAGCAAGAGTGTTCGTTGTTAGGGATGTTTAAGAAGTCGGGGAAGCGACTAGTAGTTGTTATATAGAGGCTTATGACCATGTATGTAGGTCTGCTCGGCCCGGCTTATGGGAGGACCCTATCGGGACCATGCAGGTTTTTGCAGTCGCAGAGCTCTACACTTGAAAAGCAGTACCGGAAGCGTCCGGAGACATAAATCCAAATCAGATGGAGTCGCGAGAGTGTAGGTCACTGTGCCAAGTAGCTTGAGTGCTTACACCAAGTGGCGAGCTCACTCGATTTTGTTTTGTGCTGTGCCAATACAGCCAACCGCACACAGACTCGCGCTCACACACACACACACATAAACACACCTGCACACTGACACAGACTGACAACAGCAAACAACAGAAGCTCGTGCACAGATGGGTGCGTGACTCGACGCTTCTGTCTGTGCGTGTATATCTTATTTTTGTGTACCTATATATATAATATATATATATATATATACACCTGGAAGGCGTCGCAGCCTGAACTCCACATTGACCCTGCGACTGAAATGTCACAGCCCAGAGTCTTGATCCTGAGGAGCATCGCGGCAGATGCTCGGGCACGAGCCTCGGGGAGGAGGACCAAAAGGGGGCCACGGGCCGTTTTGAAGATTCGGGCCCTCGCCTGCTCGAAGCTCTTCGTTGAGGATCCCGCAGTTCAGTATGTTTCCGTGGGGTCGATTCAATTGAGTGCATTGTAGTTCCGAGTTTCGATAATGAGAGTCCCATAAGGAGCCACTTATCCCCTCAACACATGGCCAGTCCTGTTGTCTTCCTACCTGGCAAGTATATTGAGTCGTCATGTGGTACTGCAGTTGTTCCGGTTAGACAAGAATGTTGGTGCATGTGTTCGCGCGGGATCAGCTGCAAGCTGCTCGAGCCTTTGCCAAAGGAGGCGTCCATTGCCAGCAGGTCACAAATCATTGTGGAGTCATACCCAGCAGTAAAGAAGGCTACTCTATGATCACGTCGAACAGTGTCCTTTTTGTTTGTTGGTTTCGGCCGCTCGTGTGTTCTAATTGCGATCTAGGAACTGGGTTTTGCAATTACAGAGCGGGTTCTTAATATGAGGATAGAGCCTGGGGACCGAATTCCTGTGAAGTTCCGGTGCTCAAGCCTCTTGGCCTAATTCTTCCCTTAAGCGAGTCCAGGCAGTTCCGTATCCGGTGGAGCCTTTTCCGTGGATCGAGCTGCTGCAGCTGGGAAGCGAACGCGAGGGCCGCAGGTTAGATGTCGTGGTTGTTCGTTGTGTATTCAGGTGTTCTGCGCTCACAAAGGTATATGCTACGGCTGCTACGGTCTTTGGCGATAGTGATCCAAAAGGCTGCTTCGGCAGCTCCAGACTTCGAGGGGATGCTTCGGCTGAAGAACTTCGAGCGTAGCCGGTGAAAGTCGGATATCCGAACCCTGCAAAACTGCTCAGCTTTGCAACTTTGCAAGCCCTTAACGAAACAACCAACAGCGAACGTTGTAAGACTCCCCAAAGATTGTCAAGTGGTCCAAACATGAAAGCTGCTCGCAAAACCCCGTCCAGGCCTGGAAGCTGGTGCAAACTGGTGCAACAAACGGCTGGGCTGGACCCGAGAGCAGGCCTCTTCGTAGGGTCAAAACCGAGCTGAACCAACAGATGGAGGGGTGTTGTGTTTAGGACCTCTTGCTGTTTGGGGGTCTTTCGTGGCTTCGCAAATCGACTCCGGTGTCGTTTAAGGCTCCAGCCAAGACGTTAATGTATGTATGCATGCATGTATGCATGCATGCATGCATGGATGCATGGATGTGTGTATGTATGTATGTATGTATGTATGTATGTATGTATGTATGTAAGTATGTATGTATGTGTGTATCTGTTTGTACTTATGTGAATAGATATTAATATAGACATCGGTATAGGTAGAGAGAAACAGAGATTGAGCTATTGAGTAATAGAGATAGAGAGACAGCGATTGGCATAATATACATATAGACCTTCGATACAGATATAGATGAGGATATAGGTGTGTATATGCATATATGTATAGACATATATGCTCATATATATATATATGTATATATATATATATACACGCGCATGTATATGTATGTATATATATATAGAGAGAGAGAGAGAGCGAGAGAGCTACAGAGCGAGAGAGCTACAGAGCGAGAGAGCGAGAGAGCGAGAGCGAGAGACCCTCGGACCCTCAGACCGTCTTATAGCTTAACGTGCCTTGGTCCTGGTTTAACTTAAGATCTCCGGGCTGTTGGCGAGTATCCGGGCTCCAGCCGTTTTCCGCGGATTCGGCACCTCCAGAGGAACGCCATCACTCGTTTGCAAACGACGTTCGCAAACGACATGCAGCTTGACTGTAGATTTTGATGATTGGAAGTCTACAGCACTTCAACGTTTAGAGGATTGTGGCCCAGAGGGGTATGAGAAGAAGCGAAGGAAGGGGTCACAGCCGGCTGCTGGAACTACAAAAGAGCCACAAGCATGAAAGGCGAGACAGACATAGCATAAAAAATGAATTAACAATCAAGAACATGAAGCAGCTCGAAACGCAACATGCAGATTGGAAGAAAAGGTGTGTGTTCTGTAGTGAAGCTTGTGTTTTGGAGTCCACGTCTCGCCCGTTTAGCCTTGGCCATTTTGCGGGTTCGGACATTGGCGGGTGAAGGACTCGTTGCACTTGATTTGGCGACCTTTCTCGAGAGACTTTCTGAAGGTGTGCTTCCTGTCCGGGCTTTGAAGCAGCATCTGTGCAGCATGTGTGGGTTGTCAAGGTTCAGGCAAAGGCTCGTATCTGTGGATGATGCGGTGGATCTAGATGACGAGGGCCCCTTGAGACCTGGCGAAGTTCAGCTGGTAAGCCTAAGCTTCTGCCAAGCATCTGACGCTCAAGTGCCAGCGCTTCGGGATGCTGCGAGAGGCGGCCTGTCAGCAGAAGTCGAGGCTTTGCTGCAACGGCCGCAAGATCCAGATTTGGGCGATCCGGCCCCTCTGTTCGAGGCATCCGAACAAAGCCACACAGAGGTGGTGCGCCTGTTGCTGGAGGCCAATGCGGACAAGGACAAGGCCAACCATTATGGTGGCGAAACGCCGTTGGTCGTGGCAGCTGAGTTTGGGTGTTTAGAGGTTGCACGCCTTTTGCTGGAGGCCAATGCCGACAAAGACAAAGAGACGCGTGATGGCGCCACCCCGTTGTTTATGGCAGCCCTGAACGGGCAGTTGGAGGTTGCACGTCTTTTGCTGGAGTCCAATGCCGACAAGGACAAAACCCGCCGTGATGGAGCCACCCCTTTGTTCGTGGCAGCCGAGGAAGGGCATTTGGAGGTTGCACGGCTTTTGTTGCAAGCCAATGCGGGGTATGGACAAGGCCCAGCATGATGGTGCCACTCCTTTACACGCGGTAGCACAGACCGGGCATTTGGAGATTGCACGCCTTTTGCTGGAGGCCAATGCCGACAAAGACAAAGATTCGCCTCTTTGTCTTTGTCGGCATTGGCCTCCAGCAAAAGTCGTGCAACCTCCAACTGCCCTCTCACGGCTGCAACGCACAACGGGGTGAAGCCATCACGCGCGTGCTGGCCCCACCCCGTTGCTTATGGCAGCCCTGAACGGGCATTTGGAGGTTGCACGGCTTTTGTTGCAAGCCAATGCGGGGTACGGACAAGGCCCAGCATGATGGTGCCACTCCTTTACACGCGGTAGCAAAGACCGGGGATTTGGAGATTGCACGCCTTTTGCTGGAGGCCAATGCCGACAAAGACAAAGAGACGCGTGATGGCGCCACCCCGTTGTTTATGGCAGCCCGGAACGGGCACTTGGAGGTTGCACGTCTTTTGCTGGAGTCCAATGCTGACAAGAACAAAGCCGAGCGTGATGGAGCCACCCCTTTGTTTGTGGCAGCCAGCGCACGGCAGTTAGAGGTTGCACGGCTTTTGTTGCAAGCCAATGCGGATAAGGACAAGGCCCAGCATGATGGTGCCACTCCTTTACACGTTTTAGCAAAAACCGGGGATTTGGAGATTGCACGCCTTTTGCTGGAGGCCAATGCCGACAAAGACAAAGAGACGCGTGATGGCGCCACCCCGTTGTTTATGGCAGCCCTGAGCGGGCAGTTGGAGGTTGCACGACTTTTGCTGGAGGCCAATGCCGACAAGGGCAAAACCCGCCGTGATGGAGCCACCCCTTTGTTCGTGGCAGCCGAGGAAGGGCACTTGGAGGTTGCACGTCTTTTGCTGGAGTCCAATGCCGACAAGGACAAAACCCGCCGTGATGGAGCCACCCCTTTGTTCGTGGCAGCCGAGGGAGGGCGTTTGGAGGTTGCGCGCCTGTTGCTCGAGGCCAATGCAGACATGCACAAGGCCCAGCACAATGGCGCCACTCCGATTTCCATCGCAGTTCAGAATGGGCATTTGGTGGTTGCACACCTTGTGCAGGAGTATGACGCAAGCAAGAATAAAAGAGCCAAGCACCGCTGAAGCGATCGGCGAGGCAGCGGAGCAGTTGAATTTTGCACCTTTTCAGTTGGAGTCAAGCGCGGACGACGACTATAGGCTTCCGATGATGGCCGGTGGTGGCGTCACTCCTTTGGTCGTGCATCTGGGCGGAAGAAGTGGGACGCCCATGTGTTCTTTGTGGGGACTTCGGAACTCCAAGCGTTGCATTAGGGCTTAAATCAAAACCCTATTCTAATTACTAAGGCCTCTGTATCATAGTACCCTTATAGTAACCCGTATAGGGCCCTTTTAAAGGAACTCTATTCTAATTATTAAGACCCTTATAGTATTGGGTCTCCAGGGCTACGAATTCTTTGGGCTTTACTATATGGGTCCGTTTATAGCATGAAGCATCAAGGGTGAAGTTTCAGGCTTTCTTGGGGCTTTAGGGTTTTCTAGGGGTTTTGCTTTTTGCAGTGACCATTTCATGAGAGTTTGGCGTTTGAAGCTTTGATGCCTAAACTCTACCTGGACCCTAAGGTTGTTCCTACAACACCTCCGTTTTTTATTGTTTTCGATAATGATTTCCTTATTTACATAACTAACTCCTTCAGGGTCCAGGTAAACACCAAACCATAAAGCCCTTAAAACCGAAAACCCCCAAAGCCCTAAGCTTTACAACCCTAAACCCTAAAACCCCCTCAAACCACGACCCCACCTGGTGTTGAATGCTCCTCCTGTAGTGCAAAAACACTTTCTTCTAATCTAAGATTGAGTTCACATTGGATAGGGGTTCGTGCGGGACATTTTTAGACGTAAGGCCTGGGTTTACGGAAAGGACTGGTTGAGCTTCACGCAAGACAACAGATATGCACAACAACAATCCCACAAGCACATAGACAACCTGTTCAAACGTATGCAAAAAGTTGGAAGCCTTATTAAGACATGATGCTTGATCGGACAAATTACGAGGCAGATCCACGAAACGGTAAGTAACAACATCGAGAATACAGAAACAGGTGACCAATCATTGAACAAAAAACTACAGCAACACAATAAACGACCAATAGCAATGAAGCGAGAAACACAGCTTCCACAAACAAGAAAGGCGTAGCCTCTTCTGCCCCCCGAAGCTCTCGGTGAGATTGCTCGGTTCCGTGAGTAACTAATCGCAATGAGACTTGGCATATATTGGAGACGCCACAAGTCCAAAGCATCGGTACGCTCGCATCGAATAGGTGAATATCAGCTACCATAAAGGAAACGTTTTGATTATCGCCGCAAGCCAATCCTGGATCATGTTCCTGATGGATAGCCCCACCATTCGGCGGATGCCAAACAGGGAAGGGTCTGGTGACAAGGGCTCTTGAGGGATTCAATCGGAGCGCTGCAACTGGAACCGCGCTCTGTTTCGTGTGAACTGATTGCAAGGAAAACCGATGTCATGTCGTCCCGTATTTCAACCCTGTGCGCAGGTCTCGGTTCATTTGAAGAAAGAGCCGCCGCGCTCTCGACATGGCGGTCGTTGCACGCGAGGGTCGGGTTGTGCGAATTGGGGACCCATTCAAATTGTACAGCAACATGCCAACATACGATAGCACACTTTAGGATGCCAAAATGTACTCTTCCTGAGTCATGGTCCTCAACCTGTCGATTGTCGAACGCCCCCAGTTACCAGCTCAGCTCGAACAGTTCTGACAACCTAATCATGTCTGCCAAGACCCCAAGGTTGCCAAGGCGTAGTGTGTGCTTCCCTGGTAGCGTCTCTGGAACCACCAATTGGTTCCAGTATTGTGCGTGATTTGTGTTGCAATGTTTATTACTCGTGCGACTGCTGCATTTGACATGCAATATAGAGTTTGCCAGATCGAAGGCCCTCGGGTCCGTTTCTTGAAGGCACCCTTTGAAGGCAAGTCTTGATGCGGGATTGGAGTCACATGAGTTTGTTAGGGCTCGGGGCCGAGGATTTGCAGGCTGGGGTTCGAACGTTGTTCTCGCTTGTGAATGCTCGGTGTTGTCATAGGATTCTCAACGAAGCAGGCCTCTTTCTCGGGATGTTTAGAAAGCAGACCCTACAAGTTCGTTGTAGAGTTTAGAGTTTGCGGTCCTGGGTGTAGCTTATACAGGTTACAACCAATGACAGCCAAGGTGCACAAAAGGTTGCTCCGTGCCAAACAGGTTCTAACATGTTCAGAGTTTGGGGTTGGAGTCGCCTTGTCTGCGCCCATGACCGTTGGGCATAAGGTACGGTTACCGGGGGGCTGGAAGAGCACTTTTTTATGGCTTCTTGTGCACTCTGTGGTGCATCGACGTTGAGGCTCCTCATCATGTACCCGCGGTTCGTGGGAGACGGTTTTGTTGAGCCTTCCGTTATGCGAGTCGGAATCCGCCGTGTCATGGGCGGAAGGCTCCCCGAGAATCTTTTGTTTATGACTTCGTAGACTTCACCTTTACCGCTTGGTGATCCCATCATCGCTTGCGACCCGGCGTTGGTTCATGGCGGAGGCTGACAAGTGCGCATGTGTGTGTGTGTGTGTGTATGTGTGTGTTGGGACCCTATTACCCTATTGAAGCAAGACTATACTGTGAAAGATAATCTGATATATGTAAATATACGCATGTATGTGTGTACATATATAGAGAGACAGGTTTATGAGCGTAGTGGAATATAATACGTGTCATATTATCTTTTGAGATGTATGTATATATATATATATATATATTGTAACTTAGGTATAACTATAATGTGTTTGAACAAAGCCCGGACTTCCACGGCCAGACAAGTTCAGGACATGCTGTCGGCACTAAGGACTAAGAGCCAAGGACATTGTCTAAGAGCCGTCGAATCCTCTTTCTCCAGATATCTAAAGGATTCCAGAGAGCCTTTATTGTCTTGAATGTTTCACCAATGGCTTACGAGCTCCTGGTCATTACTACACTTTTGGCAGTGGCGATCCCGGACGCGCTCGTGCTTTGGCCAGGTGGTAGTTATTGTGGGTCAGGTTGTAGAACCCTGGGTTCAGGTTCTGGTCTCCGGGCATGGGGCTCAAGGCTGGTTTGGTTCAAGCTCCCGAAATCCTCAAAGCAGCTCTTGGACAGAACGTTGGGGCACTACAGCAGGAAGCCAACAAAGGCTCACCCGCAATCCCTTTGGCCTGATTATCTTAATGCGCCAGATCCCCAAGACTAGCTCCCTGCAGGCCCCGACCCTGCCATGCGGGCGCTGCTGGCCCTAGAGCTACAGAAAAACCCTAGGCCCCTGGGCCCTGAACTAAACCCTAAACCCGCAAAGGCTTTGTGTGGCTGCTCTACATTTGGACTTGGACCTCATCTCGCGAATGTGGTCGCCACAGACATAACCGACTTGACACTTTTCTTCTGTAGCTTCAGGTTTAGGGTCTACTTGGTTTGGAAGGGCGGAGGCTTTAAATCGGTTTTGGGGCGGAGAAGCACTAAACTTCAGCTTAGGGTCTCTACGGCTTTGGTTCACATGTTTTGCAGTGTTTAGTGCTTCGTGTGGACGCTCTGAAAGCTACGGCTTCTTTCCGCATAGTATCTTTCCGGAAGTTGTCAACTCATGCTGGTGGGTACACAAGAAGCAAGGACGGCGATCATATCCTTGATCTTTGCAGGACCATGCTGTCTTTAAAGACATGGGTGGGCTTTGCGAGATCAGATAATTTGTGCAGGGTTTTGGGGTGCATAAGGCAGGATCTTAGTTCGGCATATTCGTACTCAACATTTCTGATGTCGTTAAGTTGCCTGTTTGAGGTCTCCTCCTTTCAAGAATTGGATTGTTTTGGATAAACACCGCCAGCAGGACTATTCGTGGTGCTGTGCTTTGTTCTGGACATTCCTGCCGCGCCCACACCGGTGCAGGCCTGTTTTGGTCTTCTTTCGGTGATACTGATGCTGGGCGTCTCCACGCTGAACTTGCTTACGATACCGGTTATGCCGCTCATGGTGTGTCTGGAGCTGACGTTCCTTCTGCTGGCATGCCTGCGCTGCAAGCTGTTCGGTGCAATCCCTGCGCCTCATTTCTTTACAGCTGGAGCACTGAGCTTCGGAATATGCACAGGTTTCACCGCTGTCGCTTGTGTTGCATTTCGGTTCTCCGTCGGGACGATCGCATCCATCGAGACACAGATCAGGCTGGCCAGCATGTACTCTGAAGTCTTTGCATACGTATCCAAAGATTTGGACGACATCGCGTTTAACCAGACGCAGTGTTTCGCAGAGATTGTCTCCCCAGGCCTGAACGAAGAGCCTTGGTTGTTAAGAATAGGCAACCTTTAGCTGCGTTTGGGTCTCAGCACGAGTAGTGATCCGAATGCAATAGCTTAGCTTCGAATGCGCTTCTTCGGAACTGGACAACTAAGCATCAACAGCACGTTTTTCACCGAGCTTGCACCACGGTCAATAATGTGTGGTATTCGCACTGGACTACACCTTACGCCGTGCCTGCATTGAACGCCCTTTCCGTGGCTTGACGTGCCAGATGTGGGTTCTTTTGTCCGTGGTTGGCCTTGTTGAGCCCCGCAGTCTTTGATTTTGCCCGCTCACCTCAGCCACCTGAAGAATATCTAGGCGAGAGTCCTTACGCCTGTTCAAAAATAGCAGAAGCAGCAGAGACGGACCCACGAACTGTGCTGTCATCAACACAGCATACTGAGGCGCTGTGCTGCATGGTGTTCGCGCGGACAGATCCTTCTACCAGAACACTGGTGTCGGAGAACCAGACCACCATGTCCGGGTCTCAAGACATTGAGCCCTCACGTAAGGACTGAATCAACCCAGATGTATGTGGCTCGAAGCATTGCAGGTCAAACCGCTTAACTAGCCCAAGCCCCTAATGGTTCAGGCAGAGTAGTGGATAGAATTTGCCTTCCGGGACTCTTCCGGGGCCCGACGCCCTGAAACCCTATGAGCCAGCAAGCCGCAATACATTTGCATGTATACCGACCTTCATGCATCGATCCATCTATCCATCCGTCTGTCCGTCCGTCAGTCCGTCCGTCCGTAGGTACGTAATCATGTACATACGTGCATGCATCGATTTCGACTTCTGCAGACGTCTATGCATGTATGTATGTAGGTATGTAGGTGTGTGTGTGTGTGTGTTTGTGCGTGTTTGTGTGTGTACGTCTTTTGAACGCATGCATGTAGGCAGGCCGGCAGGCAGGCAGGGATGTATGTATGTCTGGATGCATGCATGCATGCATGTCCGCATCTGTCTGTATATATATATACACGTATTTATGTATGCATGCATGCCTATGTATGTATGGATGGATGGATGTATGTACACGTATGTATGGAAGTTGCATTTGCACTATGTATGTATATCATATGTGCTCGTGTGCATGTATGTACATCGGTACATACGTGCCTACATAAGTACGAAGGTATGCATGTATGTACCTATGTATGTGTGTATGTGTGTATGTCAGTTATTAATGCTCAACCCCGCCTCCCGGTGACAGACTGTCGTAGGGAGGATATAGACTTAGCTAGATCAAAAGGGTAGTACAATTTTGTTGAGTATGTCATGTTGCATGTCGAGCGTATCGATCCGGTCATAGTCATCATTTATATCCACCAATGTCGCCTTGTTCATCACGACACGTAACAGTGAGAAGATTGTGATTTTCGAGATATGTTTGTTGGTACTGTTGCTTTACCGTCGCTGATGATGTAACTAACATATCTGCCATGCTTTATGTGTTGGTGTTTGATAAATCGTTCCCCTTGTCACACAAATCTCACTGTCATGACCCATGCCGTTTTCTATTTTGTAAATTAGCGCATGAAAAGACCGGCAGCATCTAGGCTACAGGGGCTTCCATCTGCCGAGGTTGACAGAAGCTGAGATAAGGGCGGCAAAGATGATGACTGCACTGCTGAAGCGTTTTACCTTTATGACGGCCCTTGGAATGGCTGTTTTGTATACGGCGAGCACCATGGTGGTGTCCTCGAGAATCAGCTTGATGAGATCCATGATTATCTTGGCGTTCTGCGTGATCCTGACAGCCCTGGGATTCGTCTACTTAGAGACTGATCGTGTGCTTCTTTCGAAATTGCTTAACCAGAGCCGGTTTTATCGGAGCATCCTCCAGCTGGCAAAGAACGACTGGATTCGAGCATTGTTTATATGCTGCACCTGCATGTTTCTTCCCGGCGTTCTTGGGTGGCTTGGATGCCTCTTGCTAGCTGGAATGTTCGTTTTGCCATGATAGTGTTCAGCACCTTGCTTGGCGTTTCTTTTCGGGGATCCGAACGTTTATTCAAGCCCCGCCCCTCCATTACAAATGCAGGATGATGACTGCTTAATCTCAGGGCCCCTGATCTCTTTCCCTTACAGCTATTTTAGCTTCGTCGTCATGCCGTTCCAAAATAGTTTTTCCCCTGATGCATGAGCACTGCTCTAGACACCGTTGCTGCCAACCCTCGGTTTCATATTCCTCCGCTGCCGTCATGGATTGCATTTGAATCCTCAGCTCGAATTAACCACCACTCCAACAGGCATACGATCACTTACTGGAACCGCACATATCCTTAAACCCTTACTGCCGAGGGCTGACATGATCCGTCAGCGGGTACGGACCTTCGTGTCGTCGGAAGCGGCTCCGTCCGGCCGGTTTACGGCGGCTGTCCGGCCCATGGTGGGCCCCTCGGGTATTTGGGATTTCTGATAAGGTTCAGACTCACCAACCACCGAGAATGAGGCATTTGACATTGGAAAGCAACTATGTAGAGAAAGCTGTCGTTCCCTGCCATAGCCAGACCTTCAGAGAGAAGAGAGAGACGGAGAGCGAGAGAGAGAGAGAGAGAGCTTATGCCTGGGAGAAGAAGAGAGAGAGAAGCCGTGAGTCCAGCCATGAGGCGCTGTAGACAGTGTAGGAAGGAACGGGCTGAACAGGTTGGGCTTGAGGGCAAGGCAGTTTGGGGTTTACAAGCTTCTAGCCTGAAGCTTCAACCCGCCTTTCAAGTTGTTACATGCACCAGCGCTACTACTGTTACTGCTATACTAAACTCCCCGATTGCTTGCATGCTTGGGACGACGGAAACGTTAACTCCGCAATCCGAAAGGCTTTCTGAAAAAGGTCGAGGATCCTGCTGGATACTTGTTTCTGGGCCTGGGAACATCCTTAAGCAGCCCTAGCTTAGAAGGCCCGGCCTGAAACGGACCTTCCTGAAAGGATGGATTGCAGACGTCGGTTTTTAGTGGTTCAAAGGTTGTCCAGAAATAGGGTCGGGCCATTTGCCAGCTCTGAGGGTAGGTGCTGTTTTCGTTGGGGAATTCGGCCGGAGACAAAATCTCTCTAAATCCCATGTGAGCAGTTTCGAGCTACAGGGGCCCCTCCGTCTTCCCTACAAAACACATTGTTTTGTAGGGGGCCCTTGACTCGAAATCCACAGACCGGGGACCCACACAAAGCGCCCCGCCCCACCCCAGCCGGCAGTCTTGTGGCGCGGGACGCTCCCCTACCCCCAACGCTCCATCCGATAGCCGCAAGCCCCCAACCCTGAACCTTGGCCCTGAAACTGCCCACCATCAGACCCGCATGCGAAGACGCTGAAAAAGACGTGAATGCCATCCGAACGGGTAGCCACCAAAATCTTTCGATAGATTGAAACAGTTTCAGATTTTAGAGTGTCTTCTAGTGGTTTACAGTGTTTTGGAATGTTTTTTGTGCTTAGTGGCTGAAGATGCTCTAATGTGTTTTAGAGGGTTTTAGAGTCGGAGAACCGAAACTTTGCGAGCTAGAGGGGCGCCCCCACATGGGGCCCCTTAAAGGTTCGTGAAAACACACCACACGCAACTCCGAACTCCAAATCATGTGACCCTTTAAGCACCGCCACGTACTACTACGATCCCAATATTCGAGCCGCCAATACTGCAAGCCTGAAAACGCGCACCAAGTACTTTGCTGAATGCCTACAGCTTTGAAGAGAAACTGAAAGACTGTCAAAGTAATAAAACCCACACCCAGCACCGTGCTCCATGCACAGCATTTCCAGGTGAAACGTGCTCTAATTGTGAATTTGATCGCAGGTGGACGAGTTCCACACCTGGAACTGGACAAGCGTGCTGCGAAAGCTGAACCTGATTTGCATTGTTGCCGTATTCTTGGCGGTGGGGATGAGAGCCGCTTCGTCTGCACTCTTTGCTTCAGGGCAGTTGCCTAGATGTGGTCGAAGATCGCACCTGCTGAAGCCAATGACTCTCAAAACTCAAATCCTCGTTATCAAGCCTACGCTGAAAATTTAGCCAAAACCTCCTCGACCGAAAGCCTGGCTCACAAACATGCAAGACGTATCTTAGTCCAGGATCTGAAAATGCCTGTTAGCTGTCCCGTTTGGGGAGAGTGAACCCTTAGCAAAGCCTGCAACCTTGAAGTCTTGAGGATCTCAGGAGGCAGTTTCTTATTGTTCAAGCGACTGACGCTTTTTTGGGGCTGCTCGTAAACACCAGCTTGCCTGTTGAGGGCGACGCTGTTTGGGCTTCTGCTATGAGTCTGCGATTTTGGTTGAAGGAAAAGACTGTAGGGTTCACGGGTGCCGGGTTAAGTCTGCTGCAAAGGCTCTCCCGATAGTTTCATTCTTCAGGGTTTACCCTCCGCAGTCATTGCCGTTGGGCTCCTTTCAGAGTTTGGGTTTAGGGTTGACTCCAGGAGATCCTTCTGTCTGGTCAGCAAGACGTCGAGTCTATTTCGCGAGCCTCAGCACTTGTGGGTAGTACCATTGTCACTTACCGTCGTCTTGTAGTCCCCGTATGCACGCCCATATATGTGCTACTCGTACTACGTGTTCAGGGCCCTGCACGAGGCCACCTAGCGTTACCGGGAGTTTCTGTGACAGCGCTCGAAGTGACGGCACGACAGATGGCACGACAGGCCAGCTATGTCTTTTTCTCGTGGCTCAATGTGACGCTGATCGAATGGAAATTGGACATATACTCCTTGAGCTTGCTGGTCTTTGTGATTGGCCTCCCGGCATGTGAATCTGGCTCAGAGCTTTATAGATCTGAAAGCCATCTGGTTCAAACCAGACGGTTCCGATGCGCAGGCACTTAAACGAAAGCAACATGCCCGGAACCGAACCCAAAAGCAGGTTTTGCCGATTCAGGTCAAGGCAACTTAGTCTAATTGGTAGAATCTGGCACCAAGGCTTGGGAATGTTCATGATGCCAGTCGTGCCAGGAGAACTATGCTGGTGCTTCATAGTACTGGCTGTCAGTACCAGTTCAAACGGCTTACAAAACCCGCATCGCTGCTTGATGTGTTCATGGGCTGTTGTGAGGAGGGATAAGACGTTCAGTGTCTTTCAGTTGTTTGCTGTAGCTACCATCTTGCTGAATTCTGCTACTTCTGGTCATTGCCCTTCTTTCCTGTTCCACTTTTTGTCGAGTCTTGTTCAAGTCCCCCCTCCTCGGAACATCTGCTGGTGCAGGCTCAACACCTCGTCTTAACCTTGAGTTTTTTACTTGCAGGAACCGCCGTGTACATCTTCGCTGGAGTTGTGCTGGGATACCAGGCGGCTACCTACCAGTCTCTCTAAAATCCTGCACCATGGAAGAGCATCTGAGCTGCCCCACTAGACACTCTACGATACGAGGTTCGTGCTCGTGGAAGGATGTTGGCATTCAGAGTATGGGTTCGCCATTTCCCATATTGCCTCGGGGTGTTTGCGTGAAGCCTTAGTGTGCTCTTCCTCAAGACGGAACAAGTTGGGTACTCGTACTGCTTTGAGCCAGGACTCTTGCAGAGCCTCTTGAGCCCTCTCTTTTCTTTCTTCACGGGTCCAAGTGTTAAGCTCGGTGAGTAGAAGGTTGGACACAGTGCGGAGCTGGGTGACTACGAGAAGGGACATTAGGAATACGACAGTACAGGGAAAAGCACATGTTTCATCCAAACAGCTCGGTTGCATCCGCAAGTAGCACTTCTTTTCACGTGTATCCGTCCGTGTCAGTCATACTCAAACTACACAGCAGTAGTTTCAGTCTAAAAAACAGAATAAAAAAGCATTAGTATGCCTCGATTCCTCATCATGCTTACATCGGCCGGTGCAGCGAACTGAACCAGCCAAACAAGTCTTCAACTTTAACATTGGTAGCAAACATGCCATGCCGAATGGATTAGCAGAACCGGTCGGCTGATGCAGAAAATTTCTCAGTTTGTAGCTGTGTTGCAGAACTAGCGGCAGCAAGTGCCTCCATTCATCGCTATTTGGGTTTCCTTTCGACCAACAGTACGACGACGACTACGACCACGAACGACAAGTAGCAGTAGTAGTAGTAGTAGTAGTAGTAGTAGTAGTAGTAGTACCACGACGACGACAACGACGACGGCTGCTACGACTTTTACTACTGGTACTACGATTACTACTACCACCACAAGAACAACAACTACTACTACTACTGTTACTACTGCACTTCTACTACTACTACTACTACCCCTGCTACTACTAGTACGATTACTCGCACTAGTACTAGTACTGGCACTAGCACTAGTGCTAGTACTAGTGCTAGAACTAGTACTGCTACTGCTACTGTTACTCTACCACTGCCACTTCTACTGCTGCTGCTACTGCTACTGCTACTGCCGCTATCGTTGCTCCTACTACTACTACTTCTACTACTACTACTACTACTACTACAACAACTACTACTACTACTACTACTACTCGTACTAGTACTCGTAGTAGTACTCGTACTCGTACTGGTACTGGTACTGGTACTGGTACTCGTACTGGTACTGGTACTGGTACTGGTACTACTACAACTACTACAACTAGTACTACTACTATTGCTACTGCTACTACTACAATTAATTACTATTCTAGTGCTAAATGAAAAGTTTACTTGGAATCCTAATTCTAATACTAGAACTAATACTATCTAATACTAATACTACTGCTGCTGCTGCTGCTACTACTACTGCTACCACGACCACCACCACGATAAAACGACTCGTTTACGATAACGGCCACGACCACGACTTACTACCGCTACTGTTGCTACTGCTTCTGCTTCGACTGCTACTGCAGTACTATTACTACTACTACTACTATTACTACTACTACTACTACTACCACTACTGCTACTGCTACTGCTACTACTACCACTACTGCTACTGCTACTGCTACTGCTACTACTACTACTACTACTACTACTACTACTACTACTACCACTACCACTACCACTACCACTACCACTACGACTACTACTACTACTACTTACTGCCATCGTTACTGCTACGACCACCTCCATTGTCGTCATAATCACCATGATCAACAACATCAAGAGCAACCTGACCATGGTCATGGTCAAGATCATGATCCCCAATCCTCGCGGTGGTCGCTTCGCTATCATAAGTGTTACCCTACTGACTCCTCCGCGGATGAAGAACAACATCGTTTGGCGCCGGTGATGAATGTTAACACCATTAAACTGCCAGGCGCAACTCGGCAGCCAAGACGATGTGTGGAGAGCCATTGGCATTGGCGTCCTTGTCAGCTCGGTTGCCAAGATGCTCGCGTGCACAGGCAGCTGCATCATGTAGAGCCTGGTGGCTTAAGCCTACAAGGGGACCCTTTTGGGCTTTAACCCCAACACCTGGAAGGTCAGTACCTGATCGGCTACGTTGCGGGGAAGTCGGTGCGAGTGCAGCGGTTTGTGGCAGTGGATCGAGTCTTCACTCGAGCCATGGAGATGATCCTGAATCCCGGTATCTTCATTATCGCCGCGGTTTCTTTGCATTCGCTATATTCATCGGCAGTGGTACTTTTTATTATTTGTTCTTAACTCTCCTGTTATTCTAAGGTTCACATCCAAGTCTTGTATAGGTTCTATGCCTGCAGCGTCCAGGCTTCGTTTCTGTGTCATCTCAAAATTCAAGAGAAATTCAGGAGATGATATTTAAGCTGGTCGGTACTGAGGGGATCGGGGCTTGGATGTTAGGGTTTCTCGGTAACGAGCTCGAGATTTGGACGGCCCTCCCTAGACCAAATGAAACCGCAACCTGCCAATTGCGCAGCTAAACGAGCCGTTGAATACCACGTTTATCTTCTGGAATGTACTTCTTAACAACTCCGGGCCCAAATCCTCAACCTCCTTCGATGCATGTTTCTTTTTCCGCGCCTAGTATTCCCACTGGCAAAATGCTGACAGCCCTTTCCGTTTCTCATGAATCACTCCGAATTTTTCTGAGCCGTTATCCTGGAGGAGAGCCAAATTATGTGCGCAGTCGACCTATCAATCTTTTCTCGTTAGAGAACGTCCACCAACCAGGGCCTAGGGCCTCCGATGTGCTGCTCAGGAACCGCCGCGGACTGGGCCTCGGAAAGGTTTGCATCCTCGCCACTCGGTGTAAGCACTTCGACGATTCGGTTCGGGGCGGGTGGGCACAGGTTTGAATTCCAGATTTTCGAGGAGGAGGGTTTGATCTTATCCCGAGATCCTCAAAATCTCAACATGGCGGACTTGCTGCCAGAATTCAGTATGTTTTCCTGTTACAAAATAACTTCAGGACCTGCTCTGGGACTGTTAGGTCATTGTTTTTCCTTGCCATGAAGCTCCACACTGTCCTACACAGCTGACTCTCATCCCTTTTCGGAGGTCGCTGGCCCGGACTTTCCCACGAGCGTTCTTTGTGGAATTCTAAAGCTCAACATTCCTCAGATGCTTCTAGGTGCCTCGGCCCGTCCGTCCTTTACTGGGTCACCCAAGCAGTATCCATATGCCCGTTTGATGTTGGGGTCTCCGCGCGAAGACTGAACCTCTGGCAAAAGTGTACCTGCATGATTAAGCGGCTGCTCGAAAACCTATAATATAGCCAACGGAGTCTGATTTTGGAGCATGAAGCACTCACTATGCAAAGCCTTTAACCTTGAACAGTCAAGCGTTCACTGAGGCAGGGCTGAGGCTTTAAGGTTTTAGTGCTTTGGGTGTCGAGGTTTCTTTGGGCTTAGGATGGCTTAGGTTAATTTTGTCGATGGACTTCGCCACAGAATCCGAGCATGCACTGCAGCGTTGCGTACTCTGTAGTCACTGTAGTCGTCACTATTTTGTGCCGGGATGGCTGTCCACTTGTTTCGAGAGAGGGTCACACAAGTTCGGAACTTTGCTTCTCATGGCTGTTGCACCCTCCCCCCGCCCTGCCGCCAAAGCGAAGCGTGTAGATGCCGAGGAACGCAATCGCAGACCCTTGATCTTAACTGCATCCCAGGTCCTGAATGCGAAGGGTTTTGGAGTTAGGGCAACAGCCGCAAACCCTCTCAGCAACTACAAGCCCATCAAAGCCCGCAGCCCAATGTCACGCTGATCCTGATGTTTCCCACATCATGGGCTTAAACGGTAAACTGGAGAAACATTTCGATGTATCAGAATGCATCAGGCCTCAGACCAATGCTGGCGCCTACACTAGGGTCTCAGCAAATGTGATTGAACAGCTGACCCTACAAGAACGGAAGCATTGTTCATACCAGCAAGCCAAGTTGTGAAAGCTTCGGGTGTTTTGTTGTTGCCGCATTCGTCCATGTCTCATGCGGTCGTAGTGTCGTCACCCCATCTTCGTTGCGGTCGTCGGCAACTTCGTCTTCGTGGTGCTAATCGTCGTCGTAGTAGTAGCCGTCGTCGTTGTGGTTGTCGTGGTCGTGGTCGTTGTTGTCGTACCCGTCGTCGTAGCCACCGTTCTAGTAGCAGCCGTCGGCAGTGGCAGTTGCAATGGTAATAATGGTAGTAGTCAAGTAGTAGTCGTAGCAGAGCTGTTCAGCACCGGGCCCTGAAGTCTGAGCCCCAAACTCAGCTCGGGCCTCGCTTTGGACTTCTCGAACATGCGCATGGACCGCATGGAGCAAGAGTGCTTCAAGCCCCATCCCTTGTCCCGGATTTCTGTATCCTAAACCATTTGTTTCAGTGCAGGGACAACGCCGGTCATCCTGGTCAGCATCATTCCTCAAGCCCTTTGGTGCCAAAAGGTCAACCCAACAGAACTAGCCACCTGAAAATAAATCCATGCATTCAACATATTTTCCTGTAGAGGTGTTTGTCCCGACTGGTACTATGCCAAAGGTAATCACTCTGGTCAGCGCAACAAGGCTTCGGAGTGTACAATGTCGAGTCCAGGAGTTTGGTGATTTTGCACAAAACTTTCTGGGTCACACTGTCGACTGGCTGTTGTAGGAGATGTGCCTGCCCCCGTTTCCACAATCCATCTCCAGCAATTGCTTCCGAACGAGGCTTTTGGCTTATCATCAGAGCTTCAATATTGAGCAATTCGCAATATGATTTCTGCACAGCTTGCATATTTGTGGTTCTACATGTTCAAGAAGCCGAAAGGTAGAGTTTGTTGACGTATCTATGGCCACAGGGCTCAGTTATGTGCTTGACCTGAGCGCTGCAGACACTGCCCAAGGCGAGTGCAACTCTGCTTCGGAGCCTTCACATCTCCGCTGAAGACCCACTTCGATTTCTGCAATTGTAGAGCCATCTGAGGTATGTGTCGGCGTGATGCTGGCGTCTCCGAGTACCGACAACCCGGACCCTTCCGGAAGAACTAGCAAACGTAGTCTTCCTGGGCCGACCTCACGAGTCGTAAGGCTACCTTCGTTGACCCGTGAGTTCTGGTTCCTCTGCATAGCTATTCAGCAATTTACATTTGGGTCAGAGGTTTGCCCTTATCACGTAAAGAGTATTTGACGGGATACCATCAAGGTGCCGCGAGGCCATGCGACCAAAACTGCCAGTGCTAGAAAGTCGTCTATGCTCTATGCTCTCATCTTGATGTTACCTGCCTTGGCGAGGACCTAACTCGAATTGTCACGGCGGCCGCAGCAATCATCCAAGCGGCTGCAACAATTTACTTCTCATACCGTATCCCGGCCTTCAAGCATTGCCCCTATAGCCCCCTAGGGCATCTTCGTTCCGAGGTGAAGACTGTTGGGGTCCGAACTCTTGCTAATCCAAGCGCATGTTTTGGTTGAGTTGCGAGTCTGCAAAATCTATAAGCTTGATCCCGGCATGACTAGACCTCAAACTTCAAAAAAAGGAGCAAGCCCTCAACATCTGTTGGCAAAGGGCATTCAAAATTCGTGAGTGGTGCAGTGCAGCAACCTCAAGAAGCATGTTTGGAGCATTGACAAGAACGGCAGCTCAGTAGCACAACAGGCCGAATACGGGTTCACATGGTCAGTAGGTGGCATCGGGAAACCGTTTGCGGATGATCAACAGTTTTAGCGCCTTTTGGGCACAATACTATCCCAAGCCATTCCAGCAGCAGTTCTCCAAGCCCATCACCGTTATCGCAGGTGAGCCCTGGTAACGACAGGGCTGAGAACAGTGGCACGAGGATACAGCAAACAGATACTGACAACCGAAACAATGAGCATGGTGATGTTCTGGAAACACTGGTAGCAATCGCGGCACAACAATTCGAACACCCAACAAGATGGTGATAGCCACAGCTGTAATGAGTAGTAGGGACGCCATGGATAGAAGGAACATGTATAGATAAATGCATAACTATACCGTAGGTTTTTCTGGCGGCTTTTGTTCGGCCGCGGCGATTCCCTTGATTCGAAGCCCCAACGAGGAGTAAGTGTCGACTTCAAGGTTCTGAGCTTATTACTTCTTTGGTTTAGGGTTTAGGGACAACATGTCGTCCCAGGCATCATGGAGACGGCAGAGATTCATTATGAGGAGTTGTCCCAGCACCGTCCTGAGCACGATCGGGCAACTTGGGTGCAAGTCGATGCTTTTTGCTGTCTCGAGGTCTCGGGGCGAGGGGTTGGAAGTTGACGCATCATGTTCTCACGGACTCAATCTTAAGGCTATACAATGCACACCTGCACGAGCTATGGCATCCATCGTTGCACTGTGTCAGACTCGGTCGGTCCCACTCTTTTCATAGGTACATGTCAACATATGAGTATGTTTTATTTCCGAAGCATTCCTTCGCTTTAGTCGATGTCTCTAAGGTCTAAGCTGCATTGATATGCAGTTGTGTGTTGTTGCTGTTGCTGCTGCTGCTGCTGCTGCTGTTGTTGTTGTTGGCAGCACTTGTGTCTGCCGCCGCGCCGGGTGGTGCAATTTCTTTGCTGGCATGTGCTGGAACTCGAGTTTTGGCACTTTGCTCACCCGGAATTGAATTTGCGTTTTGTTCTCGCATCGGTTTTGCGGTGTTTTCTAACAAAAAAATGCGACAGCACTGTACAAAAAGAAGCTGAGCTCTCCATTTCGCGTCGTTTTTTCGGTGTTTTCCTATGTGTCGCATTTCGCATCGTTTTTTTGATTTGTTTTTTACGGCGTTTTTGCCGAAACTCGACTTTTGGCATTTGTATTTCAGCTCCGTGCAGGGGAAAGGAGGGGGGGG
>BGNK01001436.1:81896-148079 GCA_003297005.1 Symbiodinium sp. clade A Y106 | reverse complement strand
GGTGGGCGGGTGAGCGGGTGGAGCGGTGGTGGGGGGGTGATGGGAGGTGGGCGGTGAAGGTTGAGACAATGATGTTGTCCATGCTGCTCATAATGCTGCTGCTGTTGCTGCTCTTTGTCGAGGGGAGTACTAGAGATGGCACTGACGAACGATCGTAGTATGATACACTTTTCGAAGATCAGGCCTTTCTGAACAGCACCTTGAAAGCAGGCACGAATCTACTCCACGGAACAAGCTCGAAGCTAATCCGGGAGCTGCTGGGCAGCCTTTCTAAGATGAAGATGGTGCTGATGATGATGATGATGATGATAATGGTGGTGATGCTGACCATGATGCGGATGCAGTTTCCACGGGTCCTGGCCACCAGCCGTCACGAGCCAAGACGCTGATGGTTAGGATGCGATTCAGGCGCCAGCGAGCGTTGTCAAGCAAAACAAAGAACAGGTGGTGATCGGCCGTCGTGGTGATGGTGATAGTCACGGTGGTCATGGGGATGCATGTGCTAACGACTATGCAGGGACGGTCACAACACGTCACAACCTTGGTGAAAAGAGAAACATAACCCTACATCCTGACGACTTTTGGACTCATGCATTGGGCTCTTCGTCTTCACAGGGTTAGCGAGCTCACAACGCTTAAAATCTCCATTGTAGTTCCTTTTTGGGTTTCCTTGTAGGATCCTAAACATATATAAGCTGGATAAACAGAAAAAGGAACTGCAATAGAGACTCAGTGAATGACACCGATGTGAAATGAAAACAAATCCAATTTGGGGCGGGGTGCAGGAAGACTAAGGCCCAGGGCCAGCGCCTTTTAGCCCCTGTGTGAATCTCAAGTTGATCTGAATCCGAGGCTTGCAACCACGCTAGAGATCGGAAGGTATATAACGAAGAAGTATCCCTGTCAGTAGCCCTTGATAGTAATCAACCCCGTTAGGGAATCCTATTCTATACTTCGTCAAGGAAACCCCTATAGAAGCTATATAAGTCTTTCTGGCACTTCCAGCTTCCCAGAAAAGGCGCTGAAGGTTTCACTTCCGCGACGCAGAAGAGGCAGCAGCTCTTAGCCTAACGCAAGCCTCCGGGAGGAAGCAAACCTTGAAAAGTCAGGGCCCTAGCCCAGTATTGGCTGGCGAGCGAGTTCTATCTAGCTGTCTGCCTCTGTGTATTTATAGCTGTCGAAACACTCCCCTGATTCACTTCGGCTTCAGTGTCACTCTACACACATACGAAATCTCGGGATATCTCGGGTGGGTCTGCATGACTCGGCTCGGGGAACGCCAAAGATGTGCAAAAGCGAAGCTAAAATCTAGCGTCTGCACTCCTAGACCATGGCAAGTCCTGGCGACACATGTTGACGCGAAAGGGCGGCAGGTCAGCTGCTGCGTTTAAGCCATATTCCCTCCGTTCTCTCAGCTATATACGG
Source organism: Symbiodinium sp. clade A Y106 (assembly GCA_003297005.1). Lineage (NCBI taxonomy): Eukaryota > Dinophyceae > Suessiales > Symbiodiniaceae > Symbiodinium > Symbiodinium sp. clade A. Next base: position 146,654 of record BGNK01001436.1, on the reverse strand, counting down.
GTGCTATCTCCTGGTGGGTAATTGCGCGGGTGATAGTCCGAGGCGCGAGCATGCAGGGTTTAGGGTTTAGGGCCAGGGTTTCTGTAAGCATCGCATCTGGAGTTCCGGGATTGAAGGCTCTGATTCGGATCCGCAAACTTTTGGATTTACTCTCTGGAGGCCTGAGGCTTCCCTCAAAGCCTGATTCCTATGATTCAGGCCCCTCCGTTAGCTTCTCATAGTAACCCTTAGAGGATTCCTTAAAGCAACCTCCAGACTCCAAAGGAGCCCTGTTCTGATTATTAAGCCCTCTAGACTACGCTCCCACCACCACATTCAGTCCTACAAGCCATTGCTGGCAGCATACGGGAGAGAGCAAGATAGGGGCCTTAGTAGAATAGGGTTCCTTGCAAGGGCTCTAAAAAGGGATATACATCAAGCGATACCATAAGGCGTCCATTACATACGGGCCCTAAGGACTAGAAACGGGTTTTGGTGTACAGTCTCATGTTTCTGGGGACCTTAAGGGAATTAATATTATGCCCCTGTACTAGAGAGACCCCTCTGCAACTGTAGGGCATGGCCATGAGGTCTTCGTCCGACATAATGCTTGTCTTAAAGAGGCACGCGTGGTCGCTGAAACTTTCCGACAACGAAACCTACTTAGTAGTATACTTAGCATGCTAGTAGATTTCCTTGTACGAGTCCTGTGCTTGCTGCTGGCACGACGAGGACGACAGCTACGTACCCGACGGAAGGTGGCGTCGGCTGCTGCTGCTGCTGCCGCTGCTAGTTAAACGTCTTTCTCTCACACTCGCCTTTGGCATGCAACGCTAGGCCGCTAGGGATCCGCACAGGGTGCCAAGGCGTGTGGCGCGGGGACCATAGCTTTGATAACCCCGCAAGGCTCATGCAAAAGACACTTCTAGAGTGCTGGGATCTGGGGTGTTAGGTGAGATAAAGTCTGGAGCAGGACGGGTACGGACCTCAGTCACTTTTAGAGAAATTGTAGGAAAAGGGTTTTATTCAAGCTTCTATACTCCCTACACCTTAAACCCTGGTCCTAACCGAATCATGCCTTGTTAGTTCGCATGGTGTCTGGAAGCTTTGCGGGCGACGTGCCAGGTTGCGCGCTCTTGCGCACCTTTCCACTTTGCGGCGTCCCGCCCTTCAACCCCAAACCCTAAACCGCCTAAATAAACTGTGAACCCTCAGCCCTAAAGTGGAACGGGCAATCATACTCTCGGTTACGCTATAATCGTGTTGTTTCTCCTTGCTTTGACAATGTATTTACACGTATGATGTTGATGACCGAGCCATAATAATAAGATCGTGGTGCCCCGGCTGCCAGGCGTTAAAGTGCTGATACTGCGAGGACGACGAGCTTTACGACGATTTCTACTGATTCTAGCGACTCCAGCAGGTACGACGACAACACCCCCACCCCAGCTCTTTTCGAAGTACGCGGGACATAAATAACTAGCACTGGTATTCCTTCGGGATCCTTGTCATAATCAGAGTACAGTCAATCCCAGAACCCTACGTGAATTACTAAGGCCCCTACATTTTCGATCTGATAGAAACCTTACAAGAAACCTCCTAGAACCTGTTTACCGCCTTGGTTTTTTTATCAAAGGCCCCCAAATTCATCCCATACATAACCTTGCTTGAAACCCAAAAACAAACCCTATTCTAATCCCTTTGCGGCATCTGTACTGCTCTACGTACTCCTCCCTCGACCCGAGACCCTAAACCTGAAGCCTTAAGCCCTCAACTCAAAACTTTAAACCCGAAGCCCGAAACCCTCAACCCGTAGCCTTATAAGCCCTAAACCCAATCATGGAGGGCTTTCTGTGCCTCGGCGTCAGCGAAGCGAAGGGCCAGGCCATGTGTGGCCACGGCAGAGAGGACCGGGCTTCGGTCGGCCTGGCGCTCCGTGCATATGCTATGTTGTGCTCTACTATGCTATACTGTATTATACCATATCATACCATACCATGCCAAACCAAGCCATAGCATACTATACGATACTATGCTACTCCATTCTATGCTATACTGTACTATTTCTTACTCTCCTGTGCTGTACTACACTGTACTCTACTTATACTATCCTATGCTATACTGTACTGTACTGAACTGTACTAAACTAAACTAGACTCGACTAGACTGCACTGTACCAATACTAGTTGAAACGAGACTAGACTGGACTGTAGACCTCTGATAGGCTCACTGGGCCATTTCTGTGCCGTCAAAACTCATGCTTTGTGCACGCGTCTTATCTGGGTCTATGCCAAGTAGCTATCGTGATGTTTGGGATTTTGGAGGTTCTCGTGGCGTTGTCAAAGCTTTGTCCCTGCTTTTTTTACAAAGAGCCACACTTCAAGGCTTCTTCCGTAACGCCCGGGCCAAAATCTTAGCTCCCGCCCTCAACCTGCTGGCAGAAGCTCATGATTGAGGAACCTCTTTGTTATTGCAAGCATCAGCATAGTCGCAGAACTCGTGACGTCTTACTTGAAATCCAATTCCACGAGTTGTGCACCGCAATCTTCAATGCAATGGTCAAGATCGCAATATATCATCCGTAATAGAGAAAGGCTTTGCGAACAATAGAAACCTAGACTTTTTCTTGGAACCCTCAAGAACAGTGCAAGTAACTAATGATCTCTGGTTCCTATAAATAGTAGGAATAGATTGTAGTGCCCCTGCTGCGAACCTTCAGCTTCTCTGACGCAAACTCCAAGGCCTCAATCCGCAGAGCTGTGAAGGCGCTACGGTACTGACTAGTACATATATAGTACATACAGTAAATAGTGTACACAATACTACAAACTATCGTGTTTAGGGTTCGGAGTTTAGGGTTTATTGTGCATGAAATTTATGCCTGTCTCCATGGTGTCCGCGGCGTCCGCGAGCCTCAGATAGCTTATTCTGCGGAGCACCCCCGACCCGGCTTCAATGGGGTCTATGAGCTAATTAGCGATCCGGCAACGGCACAAGTGTGTACAGACTTGGCAGGCCCCATCGCTTGGGTGGTTGACCTAACCTATCATGCGTCCTGTTCTATGGTGCAAGTTTTCTCTTGGGCATAGAGGGATGGCTACATGATACTACATTGTACTCTGTGTTACTATATTTCCCTAGACCCTAAACCGCTGCCTAAACCTCAGCAGAGGCATGGGGAGAGCTGGGGCCTCTTCTTGATGCACGTAAGGTGCATCAGCGAATCTCAACCGAGTCTCGATCTGCCTGACATGTGAAATATACTACGGAAATCATAACAAATTCAAAACAAACAACAACAACAACAATAACAACATAAACAATGTAGTAAGTAATCGTAAAGAATGACATACGATCAGTTTCTCGAACAAACATACGCGGCCCGAAAACCCACTGCCCTCCTGGCAAAAAAGTCAACATTTCACGAGGCTGTCTGATGTGCGTCAAGGATCTGAACCCTCCTTTGACCCCCAGGTGCCCCCAACTTGTGCTCGGCCGACATCATCATACAAACATATGTACATGCAGAAATATACATGGACGACCAGTGTACCCATTGTATGGTCCAGTATATTGCAGTAACTATAGTACTTCCGATATGACAACAAGCTTTGCCTCTCCATCTTGTTTGACTGCCAGGGCGACAGTCTTCCGATCACCTGAGGGCATGCGCTGAATACTTCACAACAGCAGCTGTTGAATTACAAGCCGGCCATGTCTCGTAAAGAGTGTTATCGCCGAGCTCTGGCGAAACTAAAACCAGTTACATGTTTGGCTAGAGCTGTTCCTGTGAAACAGCCTCTATGCACAACAGCCATCCACGTCGCCCGCAAAGATACATGGGAGTTGCACAAAGTATATATCCTGTGTTATACGGTATGTACATATATATATATACACATGTACATGTGTGTATTAGTATATATATATATGTACGTAATATGTAGAACCAACACTGGCCAGATCCTTATTACCAGGATATGAAGAAGCCGCCACTCCTGGTCCTAGGAAACTTCACGTCGAAAACCTGTGCACACATCAAGGAGTTCTGCCCCATGCCCATAGACTGCCATACACCCAATAGACTAGCAAGCTATTTTTAGAATGCGGTTTTGGTACATGTTTTAGTGGTGGTAATAAGGAGAGAGCCCTGAGGCCCTAAGCAAAATGCGGCATTGCACATGCAGACCACAGCAGGACAGCGGGACCGTGGCCTCGTGCTTCCTTTGGGGCGAATTGGAGGCGCCTGACCCAGCAAAATCATCCAAAGGACATTTCGATTCCAGGGCTACCAAGGATAATACTGGGGCCCTGTAGGGATTTGAGGGCATGCTGTTAAGTAGAAAGTCACGGATAAGGAACTAAAACATTATTGTTATTACTAGTACTACAATTACGACGACGACGACTACTACGACAACAACAACTACTTCTACTTCTACTTCTACGTCTACGTCTACTTCTACTTCTCCTACTCCTACTCCTACTCCTACTCCTACTCCTACTCCTACTACTACTACTACTAATGATACTACCACTACTACTACTACTACTACCACTACTACTGCTGCTGCTGCTGCTGCTCCTGCTACTGCTACTGCTACTGCCACTGCCACTGCCCCTGCCCCTGCCCCAGCCGCTGCCGCTGCCGCTGCCACTGCAACTGCTACTGCTGCTGCTGCTGCTGCTGTACTGCTGCTACTGCTGCTACTGCCACTACTGCTACCACTGCTACTCCTCCTCGTCCTACTACTACTACCATTGTTTCTATTAATATTATTCCTACTACTGGTTATCACTACTCATTACTATGAAAAAAAACGTTGGTCTCGACGCTCCGCAGCGTGGGATTATTTGCTTGGCCTGTGATTGACACGAAGGTGTGACAGACCTCTGCAAAGCTACAGTCTTCTTTGTGGTTCCTTTTTTGGGGATACCCTCTAGGACCCTACAGTGGGATTCCGAGGCTAAATTCTACCGATAGTATCCATTGCAGTTCCATTTTGGGGTTAGTTTGTAGGATCCTTGGATGCTACAGAGACCACGAAAAGGAACCGCAGCGGAGACTACAGGTAGCTACCCATCTGCGACAAGACCCACTTCAAGCAGCAGTGTCCTTGCAAAGGACAATTCAATGGTCGGACATACTCAGTGACAACCACCATAATCACACTGACAGTATTAGTCTACAGTATGAGTAGCAATAGTACTAATAAGGACACTAGTAATGATTTATAGCAATAATCGTCATAATTGTAGCATTCGCAATGGCCGTAACAATCGTAATACCAGAAACACTAGCATGTAGGGTCTGCGGTTTAGGGCTTTGGGTCACCTTCCATGAACTTAAGGACCGAAGGTAAAGTTGTGTAAGTAAGCAGGTTGAGCGTGAACCAGCAGCTCCCACACATCCGCGCGGTATAGAATCGCGTTCCGCACTACTTGCAAGGGGCCAACGGCTCTTGCACAGAAAGAGGCCTCCTGAAAATCCAGAAACGTTCCCTGAACCCTTGGACAGAAAGCTCATCGGCATCTGTCAAACCACCCACATCCGGATCATCCGCATGCCTCCAATCTTTGGCCACATGTGCACGCCTAGGGTTTGGCGCAGATCAGCTCAGCTTGTTAACCTGTGTGAAACTACCAAACAAAGGTACCTTGCAGCCAATGCTCTACTAGCACGCTCCACGGACCGTGGAACGACATTCTGGATGTCGGCCCAGCTTGATAAATGGAAGGAGCCGTCTCTGGTCAATCGCTAAGCCTCCGTGCTATTCACGCCCCGAGACACGAATTAAGCATTGCGGGCTTTACACTCTTCGGAGATCTTCGGAGGTGTGGGGATGTCGAATTCACACAGCTAGTCTACATGCTGCTAGTCTGCATGGATCTCTGACTTCGCTCATCAAGCGTCTTGGAAGGCCACGACTCCCCAAGACCTCAACAGCCCAGAAAAAGAATCACTGTGTTTCATACCGCTACATACCGTCAGCCCTTTTTCGCCATTCCTTTGGTCACCTCTTATCCTTCACCCCAACAAAGTGCATTCCGAGCGGCTCACCCTCCCTGCACACTCCGAAAAAAGAGCAACAACAGCAGCACGCACTGTACACACCCTTACACACATACTAGAACATGCCAAAGTCATGATGGTACTCACACACCTGTTCCTACAACCAGTATGTCCTATGTCCGACAAAACTTAAACTTTTGGGCTTCCGGCCAGGTGATCAAGTCGCAGGATGCACTGCGTCCCATCGCACAGCGGTTCGCTGTAGTGCTTTCTTCTGTGGGACTAAGAGATTCGAGCTTGGGTAGCTTACGGTAATTAAGGGATGTCCGATCAAGCTGCTGGCTTGCATCGGGGCCTCGTTTCGGGGTTCCGTACGGTTGTCTACGACATGAAGGTCCGCATGTTTGTGGTGTACCGGCGTCGTCAGTTTTAGGTTCAAGATATTGCGATAATCAGGCTTGGTGTCCGCAAAGCAATATCTGAGAGCTCTACCACAACCTCGGGATTACCTTGCTCTAGCATGGGCTGAAAAAGGTACCTTTCAGTGCTGATGGCATCGAACCCGATGAATCTGTCGCAATAGCAGCTGACTGTCTGAAGGTTCTGCCATCGGCCTGCAGCCGAAACGTCTCCAATCCACGTAGACCAAGTATGTATTTACGCCTCTCACAGTGATTCTCTGTGATAAATAAACTGATCGCTTAAACAGATAAAAGCTCAATAACATTCACATCGCGCGCGCGCGGTACCGGAACAAACGCAAAACGACCGTGACCACACAGCATTATCCAGCTCTGCAGACGGTCACACTATTTAGGTGCAACACCAAACACGGACATAGAACAGCGGGGCAACGACAGAACATAACGTGACACGATACGACACACAAAGATAAAACAGGACATGAATTAATACGGCACGACCTGGGATGAAACGACAGGACATGGAAGGAACGGGACAGAACAGCAGAACAAGAAAGACATCATGCGTGTTCGTTTCGCGTGGGCACACACACAGACAAACATACGACTACATAAACAACATGTGTTCCTGACGCGCAGACACAACATCAACTACCCCAGGTGCAGTGGGGGCAAGACTGCCACACCCTGCCCGGAATCTCAGATGGCCAGCTCCAAACCTTAGGGTGTTGTAGAGAGATTGGGGAAACCCTACACGAGGGGAGAGGGAGGGAGGGGGGGGGGGGGCGCCTTTTTTTTTGCATCCTTCGGCTTCCTGCCGGGGGGGGGGGGTGGCTGGCCCCGGGGGGGGGGGCTCCTAAGACAAATTTAGCAAAGGGTGTTATAAAAACTTCTTTTGTGGNGCGCCCACCGGTCGCCGAGTTCGCGAGGTCCAAGCTCAAAATTTTGGGTTGTGTGGGGAGATGGGGGAAACCCCCGAGGGGGGGGGGGGGGGGGGGGGGGGGGGGGGTCGCCTTTATTCTTGCATCCTTCGGCTTCCTGTCGGAGGGGTGAGATGGCTGCCGCCGGGCGCTGGAGCTCCTAAGATATACTTAGACTAGGGTTCTATAGACACTTTCCTTATGGTCAGCATATGTTCTTGGGGTGTACATCAAATATCGCATGATATGGAACCTCAAGGAACTTTATAAGTCATTATTCAGCCTTCTGTATTCGATTCCTAGACCACTGGTCCTCCACGGCATCCTCGGTTCAGTGCGTTCTAAAACGTCACAAAACACTCTTGCTGCTCTTCCTTCTACAGCTACTCTTGAGGCCCGAGCTTACACCCCGCGGCCGCTCGATGTGAAACCACAAGTCGCTTGACGACAAGCATGCAGCGCGTGACTGCACGCACCGCCCGGTGTTGAGGATGTAGCGTTTATGTCGGTTTCTAGCTCTGGCCTTAGGCTAGACGATCGCCGGCTTCGGGTGTTAAGGTTATTATACCTGCAATGACCCGTAATTAGTCAGATGAATGCTGCCCCCTGGATTGAAGCCTGAGCCGTAGAGGCATCAAGTCGTAAGCACCAGCTCAGTCTCGACAGCATATCTGTGCGCCTGCCGTCGGAACCGGAGCCCCACGCAACTAAAGCCTGAACCCGACTCCTGAGATTTCCTCGGAGCAGGCCACAAATACAGGCGCGACAATACTACGCTTGTTGCAAGAGACAATCGGAGTAGTTGGTGGGTTCTTTCGAGCTCGGGTGCAGTCAGCATTGGGTAACCTAAGGCCCATTGGGCGCACGACTGCGAATGCAAAAATGCAACAGGTACCGAAGCTCTTTGGGTAACCCAAAAAGAAAAAAGCTTGGGTGTAAGGTCTAGGGCTTAGGCCTGGAGTATTGGGTTAGGGTTTAGTCTAGAGTCAATGGAGACTTTCGGGATCAACAAGCAGACTCAACCGCCCTTACAAGCATTATAAACATGCTATGTTAATTAATACTCCCTTGGAGGTTTGTGATTACAACAACAAACAAAAATAATGCCTAAGAACACAGAAGCAGATAGGCCTCTGCGTTAGCAGTCCTGGACCTTCACGCTTCTCTCCTGGTGATTGAGAGCCAGGGTTTCCAGAAGATCACTAGTCTAGTTTAATTAACGGCGAAGATGCTGGGATACTACCGTACATCCCAAGACGTGACAAAGCTTGCGACCCGGAATCAAAGCTAATGAAGAAGCAGACGCTCCTTCTGTGCTTCCCGCGCCCGCTGCACCTCCCGTGAGCAATCGACCATCAGACGGGAATGGTTAACTCAGCCTTCGACCTCCACGTTTAGGACAAATACCTATATAGTCTCCATTGTAGTTCCTGATTTGGGGCTACCTTATAGGATCCTACACGCAAAATTGGTGAAGCCAAAGGAGACTGAAGGTCACAAATGAACCAAAACGAACAAAAACGTACGGCAACCAACAGAAACTAAAGCGAGGCCGGGGCGAGGCCTCATTGCCGATCATGGGCGGCGGCTCCTCTGGATCGAAAGCTAACTTCAGGACTTAGGGGATAAGCTTTTGTGGTATAGGGTTTAGGACATTCAGGCTATATCATATGGAGTTTGTGGCTTAGGACTTAGGGTTCAGGGTTAGGGCTTGGGGTTGTATAGGGTCTAGGGCTCAGGACTTAGAGGGCTTAGGGTTTTACAAATGCCAAGTTCCGCAAGAAGCTTTGCTGATGCGAAGAAGTCCCTCTGTTTTGACCACGATCAGGCATTGGTGACGGGAACTTTGAAAGTATCCCACGAAATCAACAGGAAAACAGTACTGGCACGAGAGATCATGACAGAAGCTTTGGGGGATGTGCGGCACATGGCCGCATGGCTCTGAAGCTGCAGACCCCTGGCCAAGTCTCTAAGAGTCTTCAGCAACTAGACAGCCTGAACCCTAATCGCAGAATAGAGGGATTGTAGATCAAAAAACACTCTGCATGAGACCCAAGGCATTGGAACCCGACTATCGGATCCTGGACCAGACAGATGTAGACTGGAAATCTTCCTTCTGTAGCTGACCATCAGCCCAAAAAACGTGTGGCTTCGCGGGTCTTTCTTTGGACTCACTTACTCACTCACTTGAACTCCCTGGGCGGAGGATCCGAACGCACAGAAACAAAAATGGACTGGGGCAATGTAGTTAAACTATCCCGATGGGCGTATGCACCGCAACAGGAACACGGATTCCATGCGGACAACTTTTGACGTGAACCGAAAATCACGAACTCAGTGTCATTCATGTCTGGTAGCCCAAAGAGGCAACCAGAAGTCTTAGGCCCGCACTCCGATACCTAAACTCACCTTATTTACTCATGACGCATGCTCAAAGCTGAAGCTTTTTGCATTGGACCTTGCGCCTGGACATCTTGAAGTCTAAACACGGGACTTCCCACAGCGCCTCGAAGTCTTCACAGAAGTTCCACATAGTCGGGGTCTTCTTGTCGAAGAGCCCCATGGACACGAAGCGGACACGCCTGGCATTCAAGGTCTTCACTGGCGCAATCCAGCCCGACCTCTGCAAACTGAAGTCAGATATGACACGCAAGTATGTATGGAGGGCCATCCGCAGAACACATCAACGACCGGCAGCGCATACCGCTGCCACTTCCGCTACATACTGCGGCTCCTGGTACTTGTACTGCCATGCCTGCTCCTATTGCTACCGCAGCTACCTGCTGCTATTGCCTCTGCTACTGCTACTGCGGGACAACGACTACGACTACTGTTACTACTGGCACTACCACTACTGCCACTGCTCCTGCTTTAAGCAAGGCCGGGGAATCCACCCGGGAAACTGCATGGCCCAGGAAGAACCCAAAAGAAAGTCAACTCAAACCGCCCAGATACTCCCACTAATCCCTGCATTCTACTCGCCCTGTTGACCTGCATTGCTCTAAATCTGAAGTTTAGCCCTAACATATTGGGGAAAAATATGTTTTCCCCAATATGTTAGTGTCTGAAGGCCTGCCGTCATTTTCCGTCATGAGCTGCCGCCACTCCTGCTTGCAGAGGCCCCTAAGGCCCTAGGCACAGCCACAAGGACCCGTACCCGTGCTAGCCTGCATAGTGCAGTAGAGTAATGACAGCAATAAGAGCAAGTATTACAGGTATGATAGTGACTAATAGTGTTGAATATACTACACACTGATCACCTAAACAACACCACTGAACAGGGAAATTGCATAGCTCAAAATACTCAAGTCTAATCTCTGCCCTTCCAGCACTTTAGGCGTAAGCACAAAGTCTTCCAGCAGGCGACGTGAGATCCGGCCAACCTCTGATGGCTTGAAGTCGGTGGTTTCTGCTTAAGGGTTCAGGGTTTAGGGCTTAGGGGGTTTTGGGGATTATAAAAATCCTACACCCTACGCTCCGGTACCTAACATGTCTAGCAACTTCCTGTCTCAAACTCCCACAATCCAACTTGCCGATGAGCCTTGAGACTAATCCGCTCGAGGGTGCAAAGAGTGCCACCTCATGGAGGTGTCAAGGTCCGGAGGCTTCCGTTGGCTTCCGCTCGCTTCCGCACCTTATAGCAGTCGTCTGGGCCTGAATTAAGGCTTCTTGCGAATCTGATTGAAGTGTAAACGTGGTTGTACTGCTTAAGCGAAACTAGATCTCAGCCTTGGAAGGTTCAAAAACCCTCGCTGACGCTTGGCCTGAGCTCAGCTTTCTGCTTTGGGTCGGAGCTTTCCAGGTCAGCCGTGGGTCGAGCGAGCATGCACTTCCTACATGTACTCTCTGTGCGCCAGTTTCAGGAACAAGCCGGCACGGAATTGTCGAAGTGCTCAGCTTCTTAGCAATTGGAAATCAACCCGCATCCGAATGGTTAAACAGCATGTTGACGAGCAGACGAAGCGGCTTAGAATACATCATACTCGGCAACATCTGAATGTCGAATCAAGGCCAGTAATCAGAATAGGGCCGAACTAGGGTTCTGTGTTGCATTATAGTATACTTATACGATGGAAACCAAACGAAAAAGGTTGCCAATTAATCATGCTTCTATGATTCAATGATAGCTGCTAGAAGAGTGAACCCCTTTGGCTCTTTCGCTGGCTTGCTGATTCTGTTTCAAAGGCAACGATCATCTATGCATTCACGCCCTGATGAGGCATCAGCAGGCAAACCTAAAGCCTACAAGCCAAGTGCAGACCAACCCTAAGCCCCGAACCCTAAAACTCTGAATATGCGTAGGACACGCAAGCATGACCGAGCAGGCGGCAAAGCTCGATGATGTAGGAGTACTCTGACAACCAGGTCCTCAAAACAGAAAGATCTCATAGAAAGACTGAGGCAGACTCATATTAATCATGCTATATGATATGATATAAACTCATAACATATAGTATATTTGTTTTATTATATCACATTGTATTGACTTGGGCTCGGGTCGTATCGTGCTCAATGTTCCGCAGTTAGGGGGGCATTAGATGACGTGAAGAAGCCTCGTATCTCCAACGTGCAACCTGTGACCTCCGTTTGTTGCCACGAATATGGGATCCTTGATGATTGGAATAGAGCTTCGGGGGGTTAGGTTATATTGTAGTATGATAGCTACAAAAAAACCCTGAGGAATAGTACGGTAACTCGTATTCAGGCTTCTACATTATTTCGGTCCTTCTCGCTGATCGGTATCTCAACATGGGGTACACACAGAGTTTCGCGTTCGAGATCTATTGACAAGTGGTGGCAAGCTTGGCGGTGAAGCTAAAGGAGGCCTCGGACTGGCGGCTTTTGTTGTCACAGGCCCTACGACTAGGGACTAGTGCATGCCGATGTCGGGCCAGGCTTAGAAAAGATGAGGGCACCACAATCCCTTAAGGCCAAACATCCCTCGCAATGCTCCTTTAGGGACAAATGAAACGTACGCGCGAAGTCCATGCTAAGGTCATATGGTTAGCCTTGTTGACAGAAGTACCCGACCCTCTGCACACTGTAACTTTCACAAGACCAGAGACCTGCGCAAAACTGGGGACCCCAGCGACAAACCGTGCACTGTGGATGGAATCTTCTGCCGGTGACCGGTCCTGCTTGTAGTTTTAGGCTGTCTCCAGGAAGACAAGGCTTGGAATTCGGGAGACGTTCTTCAGGCTTCCTAGGGCATGAGGCCACGGATGCTGTGGTTCCCCATCGATCTCCTCCCATCCCTTGACCCGTCCTCCGAGCCTACAGTGCAAAAACCGCCCTGTCCAGCTGTTGAGCTGCATCCCACATGCAGAATTCCTTACACTTTTGATGAACGATTTAAATTCATTCGAACATACGATCATGTACTATAGTATACCTTATACGCCTATAATGATAATGAGCTACATAAAAATACTACAGCTTGCTATGGTATATGTTCTCAATCACCCGGGCAGCTTCAAGTCTAACGGGTTGACATGGGTAGGCCTCGCCTGAGCAGAAGCCAAAACCCCACAGTAGGGGACACCCGTCATTTTCTTCGGGCTCCTGGTCTTACACTACACAATTACTGTTTATTAAAATATGCTACAGCATATTATCGTATATTCCTGTAGTGATAGGTGCGGTTCTCTTCGGGAGCTTTGACGGGCCTAGGTATCTTCTGGAGATGTTCCGGGAACCTGGTGTTTGGGCATCCGCCCTCGTTTCCCCTTGATGCCTGAGCCTGCAAGTAATCGAAACATGGCAACATCGGAAACACAAAAGCAAACAATAATTGTTCGAGAGCCAGCTATCTGCAAAAAATTGACTTGCTAGGAAGGTCCTGCACCCTACCCTAACCTTAAACCCTAAACCCTTGCAGAAAACCAACGTTTCTGGGCATCCGGACAGCTCTTCGAGGTGCGCTGCTCCGTGGCGCCGGCAAATGAAGCAGCGAAGGGGCCTTTGTCGCGGGTGCTGGGTGAGTTTAATTAAGACTTAGTTTGCATATAGGGTTTAGGGCGTCGTGTGGAGGTGCAAGATCCATGGATCCGTGCTCTCGGAGACCCCAAACCTCCGGCAGGGACCTGTCGTGGCACAGATGTCAGTACAACTTTGTCTTAAAGTTCGTTGCCAGGGCTGGTAGCCGGCATTGCTCGGAGCATCTCGAACTGTAGGCTTCACCTGGGTCTAAACTCGGTACTACCTCCGCGCATCGCTCTGTTTCTCTGCATGTTGGCACAAAGTATAATGTATACAAATAAACAAATATATGAACATATATATATATAGATGTCTGTATAAACATGTGTATTACTGGTCTGTGTCAACAGGCATGTATGCAGGTGCCGCTATGAAGACGAATGAACAAACAAACATATACATGTGTATGTGTACATATATACATATATACACATATACATATTGACATATATACATATATACATATATACATATATACACATGTACATATATACATACATACATACATAATTACATACATATGTATTTTTATATATGCATATGCATATATGTATATATGTCCACCGTTATGCATAGGATATATATGTATATGTATATATGTATATATGTCCACTTTTATGTATAAGAACGTGCGAGTTGCAAAAAAACAAAAGCTAAACCAAAAAACGCCTCATAGAGACAGAACTACACATAGAACGACAGACAGACAGAGACATAGGTAGGCAGGTAGGTAGGTAGGTAGGTAGGTAGGTATACCGGTAGATCTACACACACGCACAGAGAGCACATGTACCCGTGATACATCTTGTTTAAACAACCATAGGACAGACAACAGTACAAAAAACACGCACAATGACGTGTTGGGATCGGAGCACGACATGAATCCACAAAGACTGGAGAACAAAAGTTGACTTGTCAGGAGAAGAACCGATGTCCTGTCAAGATGTGCGGTGAGTTTCTGAAAGACAGGGGCAACTTACGGTGACTTGATTAAATTAAGGATAAGAGTGGTGGTCATAAGCAGGATCTTACAGTAGTATCAAAGGTCTATGAGTATCTTCTCCTGTGGGTTCACTCGTTCCCCCAGGAAAAGCCTATGCAGATCACATTGAGCATCAGACTACGGAACATGCACGGCGAAACTATGTTGCTTGAGATGCGAAATGATGCGAAGCTCTGAATTCCAAGCATCCAGCTTGAGGAACTGGAGCATTCTGACAACATGGTGAAGATCGCAACGCAGCAGAGTGATGAAAAAGCCCTATCTGTGAATATGGAAAGTGTTGAAGTCCGAGCTCCCGGCAGCTCTCGAACTATAGAGTATCGACACCAGAACCTGCACAGCTTGACAGCAATACAGCAAGAGTCGCAAGGTCTCAAGTCCTTTCAAATTCTATGGCGGCCATCCGATAGACAGCACAAGCACCACACTGTTGCGGCATTCAGGCTTCTGTGATCTTCGGATGGATGCGATTTCTCGGCTTTGAGGGCATAATGCAGTAAAATGATCGGGCAACACAAGGCCTGAGCGTAACGGGCAGGCGGGGGGGAGTTTTCGGAAACGATGTCGATGCATTTCAACACCTCTTTTTCCTCTATCTTCGGTAACTTCGCTTGCTGCAGCTTTCCTGCACAATGCCGTGCCAGAACTGCTTGAAGGAAAGCTCTCAACAATCCTTGGAAAGCTTGAAAACCAAAACCTAACTAGGAAAATGCACATGTAATAGCTCTGAACAAGATCGGGCTGAAACGATCATGCATCCAGCATCCTCAATCGTGTCTCTGTGTTGGTAAGTACTTTTCGAATCTTTCGTTTTTGCCTCCAACAAACACAAACAATCGAAGGCACCTATCTTCCATCTCTAATGCCTGCCCCTCGAGCTGCGAAGACTCGGAACCTTGAGGTGGCATAATTCGTCGAACGGGGAGTGATCAGGCCTGTAACTGCTAAGCATCCGAAGATCACCCTGCACCTCAGTGGCAGTGATGCTGGCACCAATTGTGGAAAGTGGCTTGTCGTGCTTACCAGTGCGTAAATCTTGGAGTTACATGTTAAGTTCCAGCATGTGCAAGTGCCAAGATGTATTGTGTCAGTCCTGCATCAGATTGATGCCTTTGTGGTCGCGTCGGAACTGCGGCCTATACGCATCTATGCATGTGTATATATATATATATACATATACATATATGTATCTTAGTCATCATCTTACGTATTCCTAGCGATGTTGGTCAGGGAAGGAATTCGCCGCCTTGGCTACCACATCTACTCCTCACCAGTAGATCTCTTGGAAGACGGAGCAGACAGCGGAAGCGAGCGAGCACGAAGGGGTGACGCGGCGTTCAGGGTTCGGAGACTAGACAACTGATTTCGTGGCGACTTATCGTCCTAGCTACTACTGCCTCAGAGACTATAGAGTTGCCACACTTGCTTCGTGTGGTGCCTAAGCCTACTCTGGCTGTCTTGCAGATGCTGCTAGGTTCTTATATATCCTTCTCTATATACAGATACACATACATATACACATATATATATATATATTTGAACCCAAACCGATACATAAACTCACAAACAAGTCAAGATGTTGGAAATGAAACAGGAAAGAAAAGCATAAAGAACTACAGACACTAACAAAAGTGAAATTGGTACAAAAACAGGTACATAAATGGACAACTACGTATATACATACAAATATGTATTTCTGTAAATATATGTGCATATTTGCTTATGCGTATATATATATATGTATTTTTGTATGCTTGCACATATTTGTACAACATATACGCATATACATATATGGCAGCAACCTACATTGTCAGCAAGAGTTGCTGCTACTACTGTGCGTCGAACAGACTAAAGCTGTCCAAAGAAACCTAGGCCTGAAGCATCTGCAGTGTTGCAGCCACGAAAAAAGTCAAGCCTGACTGGTCACTGATCGTGTGCCTCAGGCCTGGCAGAAACGAAGACGCCCGATACAACATCCCATGCATTGCAAGATGGCCACAAAGACAAATACATACAAATACACACATACACACACATACATACATACATACATACATACATACATGCGTACGTACATACATACACACACATACATACACATACCTACATACGTACATACGTACATACATACATACATACATACATACAAACGGCATACATACAAGTACATACATACAAACACATACATTCAGACACATACATACAAACACATACATACAAACACGCACTTACACACCTACACACATACACATAAACATAAACACACACATACACATACACATACACATACACATACACATGTACATGTACATATACATATACACATACATACATGCACACACAGACACACGTACATGCATGCGTACGTACATACCTACATACATACTATATATCATGTATGCACACACATACAAGAGCTCGGTTGCGAACAATGTCGAGGATAATGAACAGAAATGTCGTCGCGAAGCCTTGCTTCGAGTGGCTTCGAGTGGAAGATGGGCAGGCAAAAGTATAAGTTTGAGGCTTGGGGGTTTAAAGTTTATATAAGGTTTAGGAGGTGTCCGCGTCAGTCCGTTTCTTTTAGCTTGGGTCTCCTGTTTATGTGGTTGACACGTGCGTGTGTACTACAATGATTGCACCTTCCAGGAAACGACTCGTGAAAAGAATAACAACTACCCACGTTCCATAACGCAGCAGCTCCAAAAATTATGCAGGAATAACAGATGACTGGTTTGAGTTGATTCAACCACGATACCCTCAGGCTTCTTCACCCTCGAGCCCGTTGTCCTCATACCTTGCGGCTTTAACCTGAAATCCTGCATTGGCCGACGAAACACAAGATCTTTCACCCTGAATGCTGTGTCTCAACACCCTGTTGCCCTTCCGCACCATGAAGCTCTCACCCGGGCCCCCGACCGAAGAGGGCCATAGTATCCCATACTCCTCCGATGAAGACGATGATCAGGACCTGAGGGGCGACTCGGATTTCTATGCTTCGGGAGTCCCATTTCCGTGAGGTAGTTTTTTGGATACAGCCGGGACAACTGCTGGTGTTCTGTACCGTTCGTTAAGTCTCAGCTTTCTGTGGAAAGGCTTGAGTGCGGCTGCACACAACTTGCCAGGCTTACGTTCTGCAGTCTTAAACTTTCGGGGTGTAAGCTTGGGAGAGTACATAACCGAGTCGGCGACCTAAGTTACTACTACTGCTTTTGATGCTTTTGTTGCTGCAGCTGCTGCTACTGCTACTCTACATCTACCACAACCACTACCACTCGTTGTTAGTTGCTACATAGTAATTAGGCTCGGGGTGGCCCCAGGCATAGGATACTCCAGGCTGACTTTTCCCTGTCAAGCCGATGAAGAAAGGCTTGCGTTGCAACGGTCGTCGCAACAACCCGACTCTTTGGAGGAACAACCCGCAAGTGCGACAAACCATGAGTTCACTGAGGTCGATGCTGCAATGTGCGCGACACGCAGCGGCAGCCCATATAAGCGCGCCCGACCTGGCGTCAGCTTAAGCTTTGCACCAGATGCAGCTGGTGGCCCTACCAGGGCCCTTCTTACGACCGTCGGCGAGTGGCTACGGTCGCAGTAAGCCCCTGCTGTCTGCGCATGTCGTGCTTCTCTGCCAGGAGTCTAGCAGGATTTGGCATTGTAGGGGCATAATCATAAGCACGGACTTCACATCAGGCTGCAGCAACATGTTTCAATGTGCTGCACGCTGAGACGTCGCATACCGTCGTGCCGCACAGCGTATTTTTTGTGTTCTGTTCTGCAACGAACAACCTACGGTTTGCAATTGAGGTTTAGGTTCTAGAGTAACCCTAAACCCTAAACTACCTATAGCCATCCGACGGTGGTAGAATGCCTACTCGAGTTTTGGTCGGTGTAGATTCAGCTGCCAATGTCTGTTGCTACTACGCTCAGGACACATGGCTATATATATATACAGAGGTATATAACCACATACATGTATATACGCATGTGTATGTGTAGGTAGGTATGTATCTATGTATGTACGTATGTATGTAAGCATGTATGTATGTAATTATGTATGTATGTATCTGTAAAGATCTACACACATCCATATAAGACATCTGTGCATGTGTATACATATAAATACATGTAAATACCTAGTTACTTATGTATCGCTACTACACTCTGTTGCAAAAGCTCAGTTACGCTCGCATGTCGATTTGCCGGGTTGGAATGCTTTGCAGTACAGACAGTTGTACTACAGTTGCTGCATCCTGTTCCGCCGCACGGTGTCAGCACACATTCAGTGGCAACGTACTCTTGCATCCGGCATTGACTGGGTCAAGGGTGCCCCTTCTGGATCACTGCCCTGCTGAACCATCAAGAAACAGGGCAGGGCCGCTGTACAGCTGCGCACTGTTGCACATGCTCCCAACGACCTGCAGCTCGCAAAGCCGTCAGCATCATGATGGAACTCGCAGCCGAACATAGACATCGGCAAGCAACCAAACTCCATTGGCAAGGCACATGCCATCAGAGGCTCCCACACCAAGTGCCACCAAAGCAATAAGCGAAGACGCCACGGCAGCCCTTGGCAGTGAGTCGTTTGGAGTTTAGGAAAGTTTAGGAGGTTGCTAATGTCATATCGTCTATATCTGATCTAACACAATCTACACTATTACAGAAATATATATATATATATATATGGTAGATAGATAGATAGATATAGATATATGTGTATATACATGCACAATTTCGCGTACACATTTCTATGCATGTATTTAAAAATATATACAAGCATACACATGTACACATACATATATGAAGCATCACTCCAGGGTCGAGCAACTTCGGGATTGAGGCGCCTTTTTTTTTTTGGAGCATATTTGAAATGAGGTCTGATTGTCAATATCTCTCTTGATGTGCTTCTCCGAATTGTCCCGTGCAGACNGGGGGGGGACTTGCTTCGGGTGAAGCACTCCGGCTCTGAGACCGTGGCGAATCTTTCGTGAAGCCGGTGAACATCACCATGGGCATATAAACTGGGCGCATCAGGTTCAGGGCTAACTTTATGCAGCTAACCGTCACCATCTGGTTATCTACGGCAGAATACCGTTGTGGTTGGTAGTCTTATAACTAATTGCTACTATTATTAGTAGAAGTACTGTTATGACGATGTCTCGAAGACCCGAACCATGGCACAGCACCTTGAAGTCTAATGCCGTAGTTCAAGACTTCGGGCTCCGGATTCAGGGCACTGGTTTAGAGCTAGGGGTTTCAGGGATTTGTGTTTAGCACATACGCCAGTAAATACGTTGCGCTCTGAAGTCATAGTCTTGGGCAAGTCCTGGTTTCTGCTGACGCCCTGCCAGAATGGAGCACGGACGCAGGTGTATGTGATTGAACGTACACTGTACATGGTGTGGCGGGGAGTTTCATTGACAACACCGTCGGACAATCCAATGAGAGACCTGTTGTACACCTGCTGCTGACAGACACGCCCGGACCTAAATGTACAACTCAAGGAGGATGATCGGAAACTGTTCCCCCGTTCCCTCCAACAAGGAGTACGTCCATCTGAGAAATCCCAAACTGGCCAACCTGAGCGTGCAGCACAGTACCGAGGACTTTTGGCCCGCGTTGATCGGCGCATCCTTCGAAACGAGCTGGCGGCAGTTTTATGAACTTCAACTGCTTGGGCCTAGTGTTGAGGGTGTCGTGCTTTCGAACTACCTCTGAGACTGACTTCAGTTCAGGCTCTTTCGGCTACCTTGTATGGATGCTGGTTTTGCAGGAGCCCTCTCAGAAGGAAGACTTTGCATACACTGGCTGCATGAAAGTCGATCTGAATCTGTAGTGCTCAGGGCGTAGGGCCTACCTGGGCTTTTCCAACTGATGGCTGCCACCATGGTGGCAGTAAGTCGGAGCGCGCCTGTGCGTATGAGTATGACTGCTTGGGGTAACTTGCGTGGAGTCTGGACATTCGGAGCAATTTCCTAGCAAACTATGTTGATTCCAAACTCTTTCACAACCCTGACGTCTCAAGACCTATGCGTCCTCCTGTACACTCCAAAGAAAGAACTGCGAAGGGGTCGCAACAATGCAGCCAAGCCCGTCCAAGGGCCGGGCGATGCATGACAATCCGAGTACGAATTTGACCATGCCATTCCTTGTCGGGCTTACTCTTATAATAGTAACTTTAGTATTGCTGTGCTCATTATTACTATGATCATCGATACTGTTTCTATTCTTACCATAGGACTAACCCTACAGATCTAGTAGTTATCTGACGGGTTTAGGGCTTAGGAGACATTCCCAGGCTAGTATTCGAACTCCTAAAGGCCACCTGGCCAACTTCTCTTGCATCATGCAAGGTTAAGAACGTGTGAGCTTGCGTCGGACCTAGCCGACTGGAGACTCAAGCATGCCGTGATGCACCGTTAGACCTGATATTGTACATCTGACTTAACCCTCAGCCCAAACCCTAAACCCTAAAATCCCAATCCCCAGACCCTAACCCGCGAGAGAAGACCTCATTGAAGAGGTTTCTGGACGTGCGGCCCTCGAATAGATGCTTCGAAGGCCCAAGGAGCCGTAATCTCCGTGTCGTTTTTACAAGCATTGACAAGCACACTCCTGGCCCGGGCGGCGATGCATACACATTACACAGTTACACATCCGCGCATGTGCGCATGCATGCATGCATGCATACAGACATACATACATACATACATACATACATACATACATACATACGTAGCAACATTTGATTTGTATATGTGTTTCGTGTATACTTATAAGCACAAGAACATGTATATACACGTATACGTGTACGTATGTATGTATGCATGCGTACAATACATATATATATGTGTGTGTGTGTGTCCACATGCACTGGTTAAAGTCTTCAGAGACCTTCAGAGCTTCAGAGTCAACCTCTGTCACTACATCAGATTGCATCTTCGCGGCTCGTCTGCAGATGCGACGAGCTTCTTTTGCCTGGCGCAAAGCCGATTCCGGAAGTTGAGGGTTTGTAAGGGCTTCGGTTCTCGTGCTTAAACGTTTGGGGTTCATGCCGCCTGCTCTGCAGTTGTCTGGCTAAGACAATGTGCGGTTATCGCAAGTTTCAAGCCATGGCAAACACCAAGCAATAGCAAGAACCCTTCGTCCGATCAACTATGAAGAATATTAACGTAGTGTTCATCTTCATGCATGACCCTTTGCAACACCCTGTGAAGAGCCTTTGGATACATGCTTTGATCTCAGCGGCAATGCTCAGACCAAGCCTCTTAGCTTCACTGGCTGCGGGTGTCCCTAAACCCGATCTAAACCCGCAACCTCCGAAAGCAGGATGCACACCTAACACGAATTAGACTGGGGAGAAGACCGGAAGGACAGGGTTGAGGGTTCCGCCAAAGGGGTGTTCTTAGGGTTCTCCAGCCGGCGGCAAGATGCGGCCTGAAAAAATCGTGGTACATCCACGTCCTCAATGAAAGGAGGACGGGCCTGGGCTGGAAAAGTCGACCGTCTCGGGCATCCAGCTTTAGACTTCTCCAACTTCACAAAGCTTGAGGATACACAGACCCTCACTACGAGCCAACCGATAACCTTAAACCCGTGGCAGGCTCTAGTGCAGGCTTTGCTGCGAAAGCTAGGCAGTCACTGCTTCGGGCTGTGACGAAAAAATGCTTGTTCCGTGCTTTGCGGCTGGTGTCGCTCGCCGTTCAGGTATCTGCAGTATTGGTTTGCATTTGTACCTTTTGTTGCGAGATGTGGTGAATTTGGGGTATGACATCTGTCCTGGTCTTTGTTGAACGTTGCCTCCGCCTGTCATGCCCCCCGTCCTACCATGTTTCCGGAGACGGTTGTGTGCATTCGTAGTGTCGCACGTTCGGTTTGCTCTGTTCTATCCATGTCTGCAGTCGGCTTTTGGTTCGGGCACTACGCAGACAAGATCAAACAGTTCCAAAAGCAAGTGGAGAGCATAGCGCAATGCGCCGCAAGAATTAGTGCATGGCAATTTTTCGAAGTCAAACGCATGCAGGCATGCATGCAAGCGTGCGTACACAACTACATGCTTACACATACATACACATGCTTACACATAGACAGACAGACAGACAGACAGCCTGAACGTGTCAAGATCGAGCTACGTGTTGACTTGTTGGATGAAGTCATGATTATCAGAATCTCCCAGCATTATCACGTGAATGTCAATGTCGTCATCAATAATGAATCATCACAGTTCCCGCCCACCCGTCCGGCATGTGATAAACCACGCCACCACTCCAGTAGCCCCCAGACCCTCAATGCTGAAACCGCAACTGGGGATGAGATCAATCTAATGTCAAACAGCATCCCTGAAAAACATCGAAGTCAATTCCGGCTCAGAAAAATTATTGAACATCGAAGAATATTGCCACCGCTTCGCTTGTACAGGTACGGATCTCGATGTAGCTCCTCTGGAGCTGCAATGATCCGATTCCTGCATCCGCGGATGGAATTCTGGAATTGTGGCCGGGCCTTTGGGCTGAAGTTGCAGATGCAAGGTCCAAAGGTTGATGTCGTCTTGGGTCATCATGAACATTGTAACCGCATTAACTTCTAGGCTAAGGCTCACGAACCCGATGGACATGCTGTCAATACCCGGGACTGGTCCCTCCAGTTGTTCTTGAATCAGATGGAGCCCCAAAACATGTCGTTAGTCGGCTGCACCGGATAAGGCCGCATGTGCCACCCGCTGACTACGAAAGGAAGGAAAAGCAATGAACAAATGATGACAAGTCGACGATGCGCAAGGTAACGGTCATGATGATGCCATGGCCATGTGGTGGCCGCTCCAGACGATCATGACTGTGGCGGTAATGGTGCTGCTGATGCCGAGGCCAGTGGCCACAGTGGCGATGATGACGGTGGTGTTTATTGTCTGGCCACTGATGGTGTTGACGACTAAGACAGCAGACATGGTGTCGGTGATGTTCATGATCAACAATTAGACTGATGGAGCTTACAGCTCAAAATTGGACTCATTTCGAATGTAAAATTGATGTGGCGGATTCGCAAACGACTGCGACACTTACTACCGCTGATTTCCTGCATGCTCCTTTTGCACTACGCATGGCTACCTACTTTTGCCACTATCTTTGTTGCGGCTACATTCCCGATGTCGACTACCCCTGCGACGACCACCACTGCGGCTAGACATGTTTATTGACACCAAGTTGCTGTTCATGTAGCTACTCGATTGATCCTACCAACAGATAGGACTAATAACAACGACACCATTACTACCGCTACCGCACTACCACTACCACTGTGGCGGCTACCACTACCAATACCACTTCTGTACGGCCACGGCGACGACGACGACTCTGACTACGACTCCGACTACGATTACTGCTACTGCTACAGCGACTGCCACTGCACTGCCGCCACAGCTGCTGCTGCTGCTACTAGTACTGGTACCGGTACCGGTACCAGAACGGGTACTGGTACTGGCACCGGTACTAGTACTAGCAAAGTACTGTTAGCGCGACAGAAGCCAGCAAACCATGGCAGCCAACGTGCCAAGACAGCAGGATACAGATGGAACAAAGTGGAAGACTGCAAACCTAGTTGAAATTGCTAAAACCGACTTGCTGACGGTATTGTCATGTATGATAGTTATTCTGCACGATTCAATATCCAAGACCTTAATTTCGTTCTTGATCCGGGACAGGCAGCAGTAACGGACGAGACCATTCCGTACGAAGTCGCTCCGATGGTGTGTCAAACCCATGGTAGCTCCACATTCTGAGACAACTGGACTTGTGTGTCTGTAGGCTTTCGGAACTTTAGGAGCTGAGGGTGAATGACGAAAGCGAGCGGAAGAAGAAAGCTCCAAGATGATAAGACCGACACTCTGAGCTCAAAAATCTGAAACACCACAACCCCCATCCGTAACTCTCAGCAATTGATGCACCCAGGCCTGGCAAACAAGTCAATAATCTGGAAATCATCACGTGAGCTCACTTTCTTGAGGATGAGCTTCGCCGTGATCTTAGCAGCTGAAGCTTCTACGTGCTACGGTTTCGGGCTTGGGGCTTTGGGTTTATCATATAGGGCCTTGGGTTTAGGGTTGGCCCGGTAACGTTCCTTATGTTGTACGGGTAGCCTCATGTGCGGACATAGTACGGGGTGTGTTCCAACCGGTTCCCCGCAATGTATAAGAATACATGGTTCGTTTCGTATGGTTTTGGGTTTAGGGGTGAAGACTAGATGACTACAGTGAACGAAAAGGAGACAAGTCCCAAGGTGATTTCTTGTAGCACTACCGGCAGGAGATACCGATTTCCAGCCGGATCTTTCTTCCTTAGATGAGGTAGGATTTCGTAGAGCAATTCAAGGGTCGTGTTTATGCAAGTAGCGCGAGTGACTCAAAGCCCTGAAGCCTGCATATTTTCCTTGCGGTCATCCTCTCTTTTTAAGAGATCTTTCTGTTTCTCTTTTCTCACTTCGAATTTGTTTTCTAGTTACATCATCTTTCTCCTTGACGCTTTCTCGCTTTTCTTCTTTGGATTTCGCCTCTTTTACCTGCTCTCTTTCTTCTCTTGGAATCAATAAATGAGGTTGAAGGAGAAGAATCAATAAATGAAGCTGAAGGAGAAGAGAGAAGAATCAATAAGTGAAGCTGAAGGAGAAGAGAGAATGATCAATACATGAAGCTGAAGGAGAATTCTGGGAAGAATCAATAAATGAAGCTGGAAGAGAAGAATCAATAAATGAAGCTGAAGGAGAAGAATCAATCAATGAAGGTGAAGGAGAAGAATCAAAAAATGAAGCTGAAGGAGAAGAACCCAAAGGCAAATTGGGGATTCAGCGCTGTGATCCCAAGTCCCAATATACCGAAATGAGACCCTAAGTAGGTATGAACCCAAAGCCCTAAACATCCCAAGCCCAGATTAGTATCCTATGAAGTCTGGTGAGCAACTGAGCTCCGAGTAGGCTCTTAGGGCTTGTAGGGTTTAGGGTTGTAGGGTCTCCCAATTCGCAAGGAATCGTGGTTGTTGGCTCTGCTGTTTGTGATAGGAGTCGCCGTTGTCGTTCTCGCCATTCTCGCTACCAGTGAGTCCTTGGTTTTCTGATTGTCGATGCGTTTGCTGTTGGTGCTGCCGTCGTCGTCATTGTCGTCAACGTTATGGTATTGCTGGTTGGCACGACACCAAAGTCAAGTCAATGACAAGGCCGCAGCGGCTGTTTCTTGTGGTAGCCCGGTGGTAGGGATGGCGACGATGTAGCTGATGCTGACGGCGTACTGCTGGCTTGTGCTAGTGCCTGGGCTGGTGCTGGCCCTTTGATCCCATGTTGTCTGTCTCGTCGCATCAAAGTTCAGCCTCCGCAGGCGACCAGCAAGTGGAGGATGCCGGTGCTTCGTAATATAGAAGCCTGCTATAATGAGCAATAATATTCCGTCGAATTCCTTGTTTTCACTTCGACGTTGCTTTTTCACCTGACACCCTATTCTAATTATGAAGGCCCCTGGTCAGTTTGGTCTTCCCTAAACTGGGAAGGTTCCCGAACAACAAAAAAGGCTGAGTATACTGATTATTGCGAGGCTGGAGCTGCCAAAACCTGGGTAGGCTGAGTTCGAGGCCGGATTCCGCCAACACCGTCCCATGTACGCCTTGGAGCTTGGGATTTAGGCTGGCCTGGATTCCATCAACCAGCTGGGGCTTCAGAACTCACAGATCGCACAACTTCAACTGGAAGTGGGGACCTCGTATTTCCAAGAATCCAGGTATACAGTAGTATAGTATAGTACAATAGCAGATTATATTATAGCAAAAAACAGCATAAGAAAATGTGGCGCAACACGATAGATTGCAGGATCCAGCGGTTCCCCGCACACCAGGGCCCTGGCACCAGTTGCCTGGCACGTGGACATGCGTGCGTCGGGGTTGTGAGTGGCGCCTGAATCGTACACTCTAAACTCCCTAAATTAATGGGCTACTGGACAACATAATACATAGCTATCGTAACGTACTATTTAGCTATAACTGGAGACCTATGGCGTAGTTCGAGCTCCAGAGACGCCTTTACTTGCTGGCAGCGCGCAGTGCACAAGTCCGGAACCGCAGCTCCTACTGCATCGCGGCGATGATTTTTGGCGCCCTCGCCACCGAGTCAACTTTGATGCGGATACCTTCGCACTCCTGCGCTCCTTACAAAGTTAGATGTCACAATGCCATGTGCGTTGGGGGATGCAAAATCTCGCGCTTCTGCCAAACTGCCGCTTGCAATTCGGACTCCCAACCGCTCGAAGGCTCTCTGTGGACTTCAAACCCGACTATAACCAAATCCTCAACGTGGCCCACAAAGGCTGGAAACTTCCGAACCCAGCCTTGAATTAATGGAAAGTTGCAGACTCTTTAACCCCCATAAACACTGGTTGCAAGTCGTCGGATGGCCGGAAACGGCTGCCGTTCGAGGTGTATTCTCCTCCTGGGCGTGCACTTCCAACGTGTCGAGAGCTTGGGTTCGCGAAGACTACCTAGAGTCTCCATTGTAGTTCCATTATTGGTCACCTTATAGTACCCTAAATGTAAAACTGGCCAACCAAAGAATCGAACCTCATGCATATTGTACGTATGTATGCATGTGTTCACATATTATATGTATATGATACACATATACACATGCTTGCAAAAATATAACTGACCCATCACCACTAGCCAGATCGGGTCCTTTTAGGTCTTGGGTGCAGGCTTGAGAGCTTCGAGGATGTTCGGCTTGTTCAGCATATGATTGTAATCTCCAAATATGGCAAAATCATAGTAGCAATAGCAATGGTACTAGTCTTATCGTAGTAGAAATAGTAAGCATAGTGATACTAATAGTACTACTAATACTAATAAAAATACGAATATTCATATCGGTTCAGCTCAGCACCAAGCACATAGCCCTCAGACCCAGCAGAAAACTGTTTATCCTTCTAAACCTAAACCTATCTGCACGACATCAGCGGACAGCCGCTGCCTCAGGACATGATGCACGTGACGCCCTCAAAGCTATGGAGCTTCAACTACACAAAGATGTCACTTCCTGCCTGTGGCTGTGGAACAATCCTGAAAGTTGAAGCTGCAATCCCGAAATCGTGAGATGCTCGTGTGAGGTTTTGCTGCACGAGCGACCCGCTCGCGCGAGACAGAGAAGAGTCCAGCGACTCTTGTGTGCCCTTGGCCCGGCAGGCTTAAGGAATATGGCCCTTCTCTTTCACATATCATATCTTATTATGCTATGTCATACATAATAGGTATTATAGATTACAGATTGCATCTTATATGTTGTATGTTATAGTAGAATCACCATATAAGTTAATTATTATATTCTGTTATGCATATATATATATATGTATATGTGGCTTTAAACTTCTTGTGCATCAAACCACAATCAATCTCTGGATGCCTGTACCACTGCTCCGGCCTTCGGTATCCAAGCTATCATAAGATGGATGACCCGCTGAGAATACTGAAACAAGCCCTACTTCAGAGAACCCACAAGTACGTACCATCACTACGTAGTAGCGCAAAGAACTGCAACATGACTATGACACATTCTAGAGTGACGTTCCTTCATCAACTGTTGGCCCTGCGCTCTCCATACGCATACCCTATGTTACACAACTACTACACAGACCTCAAGAATGTTTTGGGGAATATTATACTATCATTGTAGAGACCATGAAGGGACACTATTCCTAATTGTTCAAGTACTCAGACCCCCTATACTACGAGAGAGATTTCCAAAGAAGCTTGTTACATCTGCCACATGGCCACCCAAAACCATGCACAGGTTCTGGCTTAGGGTTCAGGGGGTCAACGCTAGGTTAGTTTAGGTTGTAACTTCAATGCCCATCTCTGCGAGTGGGGTACTGGCATCTGACACCCTGCGCCATCCTGCGCCACTCCACCACGGGAAATGTAAAGAGAGCACGATTTGGGTCCAATTTGAATCCGGTCGATCTATAGAGTTCCCTTGACCGACAGCCCCAGAGAGGGGGGCTTTAGAACATAAATGTGGCCTCACCGCATGGATTCAAACATGCCCAAACAAAACAGATGAGTTCCGGGGTGTTCTTTGCGTCAGAGCTCGAGGCTCTGCTGACACCGACGTGTTGTCGGCGATGTTCGGCGTCTGCGTGGTGTGTTGGCGCGGTTTCCGAGCTCTGAGGAAGCCCCGACTCAACCCCAAACCCTAAATACCCTCTCGGGCCAGTGCCGTGCCGACCCGGTGAGCCCATCGGTCTCGACTGTTGGCTGATGGAAGATCCTGGTCAAAATATGTTTTACAGCTCCGGGTTTTCGGAGGAATATTGAAATTTTCGGCTAGCGGGCTAGCAGATTAAACTTAGCGCGTAAGGTCTTAGAGACTCTGGGAGTCCACGAGAGGCGACTTGGATCGGAGTTCCTTGCTTCTTGAAGACATGAGGGTGCGAACAGCGCCTGCTCACATGCGACTGTACCCTGCAAGTCTTATACATACACATATATAATATACATATACATATACATATACATATACATACACATAGACATAGACATATGCATATGGATATACATACATACATACATATATATATATATACAGGCTACACACACAACTATTTACATATGTCGCTACATATGCTGAATTCTGAGAGCCCTGTTGATGCTATTCCATCTTGGAGGCCTCTCCGGTCGTCCACTCGTCATTCTGGTCCTTGGACAAGCATGACCACTTGAGACAGCATCTATACAGCAGGATCCAAATTATTTTAGGGCCCTGACCTGAAGGGTCCATGTTCCCAAATAGTATATAATTTGGCCCGAAAGTGCCTACATAGGGACCACTTCAAGGCCATGGACCCTTAGGGGGATATTCAGCGGCAGCGCTTGAAGCGGCACTCTAAGAATGCAGTACATAACCACATTTTAGGGTTTCGGGTACAAGTACCGGGCCCGTCTTGCGTCAGAAAATGCCAGGCTCAGGGTCCAACCTGCTCTGTTTGCCTGTGCGCAATGGAAGCTTAGGGCTTGGGGTTTAGTGTTTGGGAGTGTGGTTGGCACTGAGATTTGCAGGCTTTCACATGCTGCATAGGCGCGGGCTTCAAATTCTGCCGGGGTGAGGCGTATGATAAGCGTCAGTCTTTGCGATCCACGCAAAAAGGGATCCAGACGGGTGAAGCTTTCGCCGTCTGGACATGTGGAAGCTGGGCTTGACAATTCCCTTGACAATTAAGCCAACCGAACCATAACTAACAGCTGACCTCGACGAGCCAGGCAAAGAGACCCGAACTCATTGAAACTCCTGAATCGACGGAGCCCCTGTGTAGAATTAGAAGTCACGGCGGATTCCAGAATCATGTGTGCGGCCTTCATGAAGGGGCTGACTTACTGGTCGCCTCTCGTTCGAGACTGTTGCTTCGAACCGATAGAAAGAGACACAAGTGACACACACACACACAGAGACCCACACGGAAACAAAAAACAACAAGCGAAACCAAAAAAAACAAGTGACACCCCTTCCCCTTCATCCCCAACATAGAGTTGCCAGCCCCCGCCCAAGATGGCAGAACCTTGTGCGCCGCTCGAACTTCACGGATTCCTTCATTCGGAAGGAACTGCCATGTAAGGATCAAGGGTTGGGGGTTCGGATCCTTGTGTAGGGGTTAGGGACTTAGAGCTTGCAGGTCTGTAGTCTACGGTGTAGATTGTATACACAGGTTGAGGAGCTTGATGCTTGAAGACTTTGGGTGGCCTGGGAAATTGAGAAATGAATGCAACCGTTTTGGACTGGAAAGGCTCATCGAGCCCTTGATGACAGTACGCGTCCAAGCTAATTACCGACATGACCATTACCGGAATCACTGCAGTGTTTTGCTGCGCCGTCATCATCTCATGGTAGTTTCATTCACTTCACATCATGTTCACACCAGCATCATATATGTCGTCATCATTATCAGCATCAGCAGCAGGAGCAGCAGGAGCATTAACAGCAACATGCAACTCACCATGTGGATGCGTGAATCTCAATAACCACCGTCAGTCTTGGTAGTCATACCCAAGAGTTTGCGTTCCTGTTGGACCCGAACCAAATGTACAAAAGGATGCACCGTTAAACCGACAAGAAGGAACTATAATTGGAACCATTGGAAACATAGGCACGAGCAGCAACCGTCCCAGCAGACGCTAGCTCTTGAACTCTTGGGGATTGAATACTCATCTTTCCACCCAAACTCCTAAGGTTGCTGTAAAGGTTGCCATAAGAGCTACTGTAACGGTTCCTACAAGTAGCATGTTGCCACAAAGCTTGCTAGGAATGAGACTCCAGACTCCCTCATGTATGAGGCCTTAATAATTGGAATACTGTGCCCCACGGCTCCTCAATAGAAGATAATAGAAGTAGATAGCATGATATGCTCCAAAATCCTGTATTCGTAGAAATATTGATTCAGCCTTGTCATAACTACAGTATGACAGAAATGCCCCTAAGCCTATTCTGAATAACAAGGCACCAGTATTGAAATCTAAGCCCTGGCCCGCTGTCCTGCACCAAGGATTTCTGAAGGTGGGGCTGCCGCACCCGCGAACTGGGAAGGTCGGGAGCTTCCGAAGGCTTAGCTGGGTCTAGGTGTGGATTTACTGGGGTTTATGTAGGCTTTAGGGTTTGGGTTTAGGGTGGGGGTTTCGCATTTAGTGTTTAGGGCTTTGGGGTTTTTGGGGTTCAGGGCTTGGGGCTTCTAGGTTTAGGGTATGGGGCTCTGCAGGTTTCAGCTGCTGTCAGAAGCTTCGTGCCAGCATCTATCGGACTCAGATGCAGATTAGATACTAAACATTTTTGCGCAGCAAGGAATAAGGTCCCGGGAGGTGGTGTAATTCACAGTGAAGCTAAGCGAGCCACACAGCTTGGCTTAGTCTAATGTGGTCATCCACCTGACTTCCTGATGGCTTGCTTCTCCGCAAATTTTCATCACCTCCATCATGATCAAAGTCATCTTTGAAAGGCTTGCGGGTCGTGTCGCTGCCCCATGAATGCATCCAAATAGTCGCCCCACCCTCAAAATCCTAGAAGTTCGATGGGGCGGAACTGGCTGAGGTAGGCACTCGGCATCAGGCACCAGAGACTTTCGGGCAGTAAAAGGCCTGGCGAAGCTTGTTGGCGCGTTGTGGTGGGGGTTTCTACGGTTTCGTTCGGATTTCGTTGGCGTTTGTTCCTAAGGCTGCCCCCCAACATTATCTCACGTACTTACTTAAGCCCTTATACCCTAAACCCAATGCTGATCTGAATCTTTCACAGACGCAAACAAGGGCCCGATGGGGCCCCTGCCTTGGCCCTCTAAGTGGTTTCGGGTTTAGGGATCTCTTTGGCATCTCTTATAAGGGGTCCTTTAAGGGTTAGGGCTTATCGGGTTTAGGGTTTAGGGGAAGGGTCGGTAAATCTTGAATGCTGAACCCTAAACCCTAAACCCTGGGAGTGTTATGGTTACACAGAGTTTCCAGCCGAAAGAGTTTCAGCGGAAATTATACGTCGGGGTTTAGGTTTCCGGGTGCAGGGTTTGTTTGGGGTTTATAGGTTTAGGTTTACGATTGCAGGTTTAGGATTTAGTTTCAGCCGGTATTGAGCCCTGAAATCTCCCCGCCCCCCAGGGCCCCGGCACAGCTGGAGGCATCCTCCTGATTGTAGGTTTATTGATTTAGGGTTTAGGGGCTCGGATTTTTGGGGCTACGGTTTAGGGTTTAGGGCTTACGGGTTTGGGGATTCGCGTTTAGGGCTACTTGTCGGTTCACGTGCTTTTGCTAGCCAGGCTCTTCCCCTACTTAAGAGATTATGGGACCTAGCAGCTAGGGTTACAAATAAGGGAACTTTGGTATGATAACTAAGCCTATGCTTGTTATTTACATGGACCCAAAGCGACCCAGATCCTCCAAGTACTTTTAGGTCCAACTTTTAGGTCAGTTAATGAATGGCAGTCACATCAAGTCAGAGAAATTGGAAAGCGTGAAATTAATTCAAGAGGTATCGCTGCAACGGTGCAGCGTGGCATGGTGCAAGAGAAAACGGGTACTGGAAACACCTTATCTACAGCCGGTTGCCTAAGCCAGCACGCATGCGCTTCAACAACTACGGGCACTCTTGATTGCCCGGTCAAGCCTTCATCTCACCCCCCCCCTGGATACGAATGGAACCCTTCAGGATGCTCGGAGACTTCCCTTCGCGTAGCCACCCTTCCACACAGGATTCAACGACGTTTGAGGTCTAAGGGCTGGGACCTGGGCCATAAGGGCTACTTACTTGTAGAAGCTTCAAGGCTTCTCCAGAGGCTCCCACTTCACAGAGAAAGCACGAGTTCGAAAGCCAACATCAACGCCTTGTGCTCCTTGTTTCAGAATTCCGTTTGAGCAAGACATCCCCTGTGCTCCTTATTCAGAGTTCCATGTGACCAAAATTTCCCCAAACCTCCTCTGGGGTATCACAACCCGAAGAGCTTCTCAAGTACACAGGACAGGACCCCAACCCACCAGAATGTATCGCACTGAGACTGCGGCCGCTCTTGAGGCGGCTGACTCAACCGGACATGGGGAGGCGCAAGGCGCACCTGGGAACGCGCCATCTCTTTGAGGTGTACTTCGGCAAGACTATGCGAAGCAAGGCTGCAGCTTCCTCTCACAAAATGACAAAGACGCAGGATAACTGACGGGAAATTTGCGAAGTCGATGTGTGTACGACACTGCACCTCCATGCTAAGCCCCGATGTTACGAAAGACTTCATGACAACTTCTACCTAGGACAGCCGTGCCAGTTCTAGCCGTAGCTGAAGGTGGAGTTTGAATGGTTCCACGATTTCGTCCGACCTCCATTTGATATTTGCTGCTGCGTATGACGGTCATCAACCTGGGCAACTCAAGCTCCAAGCCCGGAGCGTCCTACAAGCCTAGACCACATCACGAGGCATCAGAATGACCCTGTAAGACCACAAAACTCCCAACCCCACGCATTGTAGTTTAGTGGCCTTACTGATTGGCTTAATGATCAGAATAGGGTTTCCGGTTATACTATTCTGTAAATACAGCAAGGACTCCTAGGGAATACTGATCACTAATTATTCAGGCTTCTTATTCCCCTAAAACCCCAAACCCTAAACCCGAAAGCTGTGGCCGGGGCACCAACTGCGAGGCCCTGGTCTGGCGCGCTACTTCTAATGTCTCAGGCTGCTGATCGCGGACATTAACGACAATGGAGCCTCAGTGATGAGTACAGGGTTTGGCGGTATGTTTTCCGACAACTATAGTAAGGAGCCCTGAGGAATGATACGTGGTGCTGATTATTCAGGTGTCTACATTATCCCTGAGACGATGAGCTTCGGATCTTCTGAGGAAACTTAATACTTAGTAGGGGCCTTAAGGACTAGAACAAAGTAAACCTTGAGGCACCTGTGAACCTGTGCTGCCCGAAGCCAGAAAACCGATACCATCCCGCCGCAACGGATCTTCTAATACTCCAAAACCTGCTCAACAGTTCCTCGATGGTGTGCTTTATGTACTATAAAGATGGGATAATACGCAGGGACTATGAGGGTGAATTCGTGTACAGAGAAATCACCTGACTGTAGATCACTTGTATTGTTGCCTACTGCGCTTCAGCATTGGATGTTACCTGGTTGCACGTAATTACGATACGCTCCACATAACATGTGGTCTGAGCGCCACTAACGGCAGCCGGTAAGCCGTGCGCAAGCCTCTCAGTTGATGGCCTATGCGCTTTTGCGGAACCCTCCAAAAACATCAACTCCTTTGACGGAAGCTACAGGTTTTGCAGTCAGCACCTTGCTCCTAGCAAAGCCTACGGCACACGAGCAAGCATCTCTCAAGACAATATTGCCGTTGAATTTTCCTGAAGCGATGCTGTAGAACGATGTGGCCACATCTGCAGGTAATCGATACAGCTTTCGTCACGGACGACTGCACATGTCGGATCTTCGAGATTCTTCATCGCTCGTGGTTTGCGTCTGCAAGCTTGCTTCGGGCTCGTATTCCATGATGCTTTGGGCAGGCATTGTGGAGGTGTCAATGTGCGGGCGCTGCTGAACCTGTGGAATGCTTTGTGGAATGCTTCTGCCGTGCATGAGACTTCTTGTTGAGGTGACTAATATAGAAGCCTGAATAACTGCCGACATTATGCCACAGGGTTCCGTATATGATTATATAGTATAATAGCCCCAATCCAAATTCAAAAAAAAGACATTGCCAGTAGTCAAGCGCCTAAATTCAGTGCGCTTCATGTTGCACCGAGAAGGGATTTGGGGAAGGTGGCTTCAAACCCCACACCAAAGTTGAGAATCGTGTTGGAGGTCATTCCCCGAAAGAGGGGCAGGTCGTAGTGAACAAGCGAAGCTGTGTTTTCTGATTCTGGTCCACATTGAAAGAATCCACAAAGTCAGGCTTACACACATCTGTCTGTCACTTTCGGCATTCTGTTTAGCGTTGTGCGCTGTCGTTACGGTATGCTGCCGACCCACAAAGCCGAACCTATGCAGGCGATCCTCCGTGAGAACACCTCGTGCCTTCAAACAGGCAGGAAAATGCCAGGGCCGGTGCTTCTCAGAGCGCTTCGTTTTAGTCTGCGAGGGTTTCAGGGGTCTGAATATAATGAGTCATGTTATCTCCTTATATATACTCCCCGTATAGCCATGCACCCGAATAAAATGCTCTTTGCTCAGACGAGCCCGGGCCAGAAACTCAGATCTCACTCGCCATTTCGCTTGGCACCTGCGCAGGACATCTGCGATTTAGAGCCAGGGCGCTGTGGATTTCGGGCGGAGTTACCCTTTCCTAAGGCAGGGAAGGCAAGGCTATCGACTCGAGTGAATGCCGACACCCGGGCTTCCGGCGGCTACGGCGATCCAAACGCCTGGTTTCATCCAGTGCCCCTGAAACCTATTTCTCGATATGGACCGACCTGCCCCCTTTCCCGCCCGAAATCCCAAAACCAAAGTTCCCAGACCCGAAACCCTTGACCCTAAAACCCGAAGAGCGATAAACCGTTGATCTTTCATTCAAATCCTAACCCCAAAACCCCAACCCCAAGAGCCAAGAGCTTGTAACCCAACGCCCTAAATGCTGCTAGCATCTAGTCTTCATTGTAGTTCTGTTGCTTGGTTTAGCCAAATGTATACTTAGGAACCCATAAGATCACCGCAAAGAGGAAATACAATGGAGACTGTAGGACCTTAGGTAGTTTTCCTTATTGGGATGTCCTCCTCGGCAGGTGGGTCGTGTTGGCGCAGATTTCACAGGTAGGGGCCTGAACAATTACTCGCTCATAGTATTCACTATAGAAATCTATGGTGCAGCTTGAATATGATATACCAAACCCCTGTTTCAAATATCGAGGCCCCCCTATCATAGAGCCCTCATAGATTCCTGATAGTTCTCTGCAGTCAACCCTTGGAGGAGCCCTATTCAAATCAAGCAGCCCCCCCCCCCCTCCCCACCTGTTTTTATGCTCAACCCGGGAGCTCCCTGCAAATCCGGCCTGCAGCTCCCGTGCAACGGCGGAAGGCCCTGTCTCAGAAGCCTCCTGAACGGCCGGAGCTTTGGCTTTAGGGCTTAAGGCCCGTCAGCTAAAGGGTCTAGGGTTCAGAGGGTTCGGTTCGGGTCGAGGGGTGAAGGTCTTGCTTGTGTGAGAAGGGGGTGCGAGGCGGGCTGGCAAAGCTCGCTATCACGATAATCCTGAAACTCTGCCTGATGCAGTTGTGTCAAGGCGAGGGCTTCGGATTTGCACCTTTTCATGGCTTTTCATGCTGGAACCTGATGTTCCTAAAAGCCCAGATCCTCTTGTTGCAGAGAGTGTCATACCGCATCATATCATATCATATCTTATCATATCATACCACATGTCATGTCACAGCATACCATGTCAAATCATGTCACGTACAATATCAAGTTCTATCATACCATATCATATCACATTATACTACCTCATGGTTTACAGTGTTACATTATATCAGGGAGCTTTGCAATGCTAGAGTCCCCAGGTTATGCTGACGACTGCGACTTAGGATACTTCTGCCGAGGTTGAACCACCATAACACGATTAGACCAGGGTTATGGGGTACATCTTGCTATAAACAGACTAGGGTCTGCAAACGAGTTTTGCTAAGCGTTCCATTGCACAACCATGAAGACCCAATTAATATGGGGGCTTCACCATCAGAACGGAGGTTTGGGAACAGGAACCCCAACGAGCACTGTTGGTGTACCATATTAAGGAAGAAGCCGTTGTTACTTTTGACCCAGCCCACTGGCTGAAACTGATGGAAAGAAGCATCACCGAGACGACACAAGGGCAGACATCCCAATTCCACTAAGGCGCGTGGGTACTTTGGGCTAGGTTTGGGGTTTAGGGTCCCGGATGTTCTAATTTTATGACTTCAGGTTTGGAGTGTACAAAATCGAGAGTGTATACCTATGCCTACACCAATTTGAAACAGAGGATCCTATAAGCTTACCCCCAAAAGGAACTATAATGGAGACATCATAGGTAAGGGGTCTCAGATGTCATATTCTAATGCAGTATATTCTATTATGCTGTACTATAGTATACTATGTTATAGTACATCTCAGCTGGGTGTCGAGGCTCCCACGGATGTCGGATCCTTGGCGTCTCCTTCCGCAGCAGCCTCGATGCCAGGATGTGCACTGGAAGTCGGCGGTTTGGGGTTTAGGGTTTAGGCGTCAGGGTTTAGGGTTTAGGGTGAGGGCTTAGGGTTTGGGTTTTAGGTTCAAGTTGCTGGGTTTGGTTCTCGAGGCACAGGGCTCTTTGGGTTTGCCATGCCGTCCCGTTCGGCTTTGGACGGTACAGATATCTGATCTCCAAGTGCGACCTTAGCGCCAGAAAGGGCATCGTATTAGCTTCAGTGGGCGGACTCACCGAGCAGATATTTTAGTTTGAAACATGCATCCCGGGCCCTGTGCTGTGGCTCGCTCTCAAAGTATGAACTCCTCACGAGTTCCAGGGTCTAGGGTTCAGGGGTTCCACCTTACGGTGGAGTGCGCTAGCAGACGGATGGTAATTGAATATCGACTCTGCAAAAAGCCGTGATACAAAATATAGATGCTGAGCAAAGAGTCCTGAGTCCTTCGATTCCTGGACCCTAAGCAGCATGACCCTGTAACCCTTAGCCTGGGAACCCGCGGCGAGCAAGCCGACAGCCTTGTGCTAAGCCACCCTCAACTGCAAGCCACTGTGGGCCGTGATGTCCAGCTCCCATTATCCTCCCTTGCATGTGTTGCCAAGTAAGGCCTGCGACACAAGGCCCAGTGACTTCGAAGCTACCCCCTGATGTAGGGGCCGTATCCAATTGATTGAGGAGGGCTTTGGGTGTACAATGGTGTATACTATTGTCGGGATGTAATAATGTAGTAAGGAACCCCAGGGAAGAGTACTGCTAATGCGTATTTCGAGGCTTCTGACGTGTGCCTCCAAGCCCAGCAGATCTGGACAAGCCGCCTCGCGGCTCGTACCCTCGGCCGCTGCTGATGCGAAGTACATAGATGCCGTCGGATCTTTTCATCAGAATCGTGCTAGGCTTGTTGGCATGCTGCTTCGAGGGGTTCTACTTTAACAGCCAAGGATCTGCACAAACTCAGGAGTCACTTCAGGCGTTGCAACACCACAAGACAACACCCAGACTCGGCAAGAACCCGCCCTGATCTCTGGCCAGAGGCAAACGAAACCCCATTGAAACCCCAAGAGATTTATCTTCCATCCCGGCCTCCTCCAGTCTCTGCAACAGCTCTGCTTCCCGCTGCTGCGCCTGGTCAGGAATCAACGGAGCACGAAATCTTGTGTCTATGTATCAGCTGGGGGCTTCCAGTTTTAACATGTCGTTCTTCAGCGAGAGCGCTAGGGTGCTCGCAGTCATCGAAAGTCAGGAGACATCGACATGTCGGATTAAGTTCTTTTCAGGAACTCCACGGGTTGGCCCAGGCTCAAGCTACCCCATGTATCTGCATCCGGATACAAGTTCCAGGTGATGGATATGAGAAAACCGGAAGAGTGCCACCATCATGACTTGTTCGCGAAGTTGAGGAAATTACCCGTTTAAGAGCCATGTTGCGGCAGCTGTTTGCCCTGCAATGAGGGTAAGAATCGGCTCACTCGTAAAGCCCCGGCATGCGGAATTCCTACTCGGTATAGAGTTTGAAGAGCTCGAAACCCTCGGGGATAGGATGCAAGGTCTACCGAGGTCGACTCTTCAAAACAAACGATGCAGAACAAGGAACACAGCCACCCCGTGCTTCTTTTGTCATCATCAGCAGATCAAAGTCATAACAAACACAGTTTACTCTTTAATGCAGGCACCATCATCACAGCAGCAGCACGATCTTCACTACCACTGCGAGCATCACCTGCATCGCCGTCATAATGGTGGTTGTCATCATCAAGACCGGCAACATCGTGAAAAGCAACATCGTCACCATCATCACAGTTGTCGTCATCACCCTCATAGTCATCATCATCATCCGCAGCAGCATCATCATCCAAAGCTCTGGTCGGTATGCTCCGAAGCAACGTCGCCACCATCATTGTGATTGTCATGCTCGATCATTAAAACAATCCTCGTAATCAGCATTATGCTTTGTCTTCTTCTTCATCCTCATCATCATCCGAATCGTCATCAACATCATCATCAGCTCATGAGCATCATGATCACCGTCATCATCATCATCATCAACATCACCTGTCATCAACATGTCCATCCTCTTCAACATCGCCTTGATGGGGCATTCTCACATTCACCATCTGACTAGTGTCTTCTGTGCAACATCAGCATCACCGCTTTCAGAAAACTTTGGCGGGCAGTCAGCTGCTGCTGCTGCTGCTACTACTGCCGTGATGCCAGCAACAAACGCAACAAATGGTCAGCGTCAGCCAAGCATAGTCCACTTGCGGACAGTGTTGCCACACCAGTGAGTTACCACACTCATCTGATGCCGCTCGTTTCGTGAACCCTAGTCCCTGAAGCAAGCAAAGCTCTTCGAACTTGAGATTTCCCCGACCTCAGCGAGCTGCTTCTGGAGCTCGAGGATCTTTTCATCCCTCTCCGCCAACTGGGCAGTGCTTACAAGTTCAGTTCAGGTGCATACAGCGGTTGACGTCACTGTGAGGTCAGGGTTGAGCGATTAAGCTCATCCAGATGTTGCAGGGGCATCGGCTTAAGAATCGGTCAGCGGTTCTTGCTATGTTACCTGGTACGGACTGAGGAATTTTGACGGCTTGCGCCACAACACCCAAGCCGGGTGCCCTCTCCAACACTTGCCGGAAATACCCTAAGCCTACATTGGCATCAAACCTTCGACTCTGGGAGTGTGCTAGCCTTGTGCACCCTGCGTGTCCCTGTGGCGTATGCCTGCTAGATAAGTCGGATTTGGCACCCTGGCCTGCGAAGCAAACTCCGCCTTCTTCTTGGCCACAAACTCTTGTGCCTGATCCGGCACAGAGCTTATCGTGCCAAGAACAGGCTTATAGGCATCCTCAAGGATGCAGTGACCCGTGTTAACGATAATAAGACTCCAAATGTTGGGGGATCCATGAGGGGTTCTATAGGGTTCTGTCGGGTTTAAGGGACGTAGCAAGCAAGGTTATAGGTACCTGAGTTGGGGCTGTCAGCAACTGTACTGCGTCCATTGAACCTTTCAGTAACTGTGCCGCCCGACCTTTCCGACAGACGCTTGCAAGTGAATCTGTGGGAGTAGTATCTTGAGATGATTTACCAGGCTCTGGTCTCGCACATCTCTGAAATTGAACGTTCGCAGCCCGACCCCCGACAACAGAATCGCAGGGCCTTCTTTTTCAGCTCGTCACGCCTTGGTATGCTAAGATTTCTTGGGCATAGCATCCTCCGAGATAGGGCCATACAGCCCGTTGATTGCTGCACTTCTGGCAGTTTGGGGCCTGTGTTCTCATTCAGATTGCAACGCTCAGTTGCGTCCGTTCGGTGAAGCAGGCTCAGGTGGGACCAAAGATTTGCCGAAGAACAACGAGCCAGAAAGCGACGGATCTAATGTTCCATACTAGAATACAATGCACCACAATGCAATGCAACACCATATCAGGTCATATAACATAAACATAATAATACAGAAAGTAATGTACAACGTAAGTCTCTTCTGAACAACCTAGCCCACCAAAGATCCATTGTTAAAAGGCCGGATCGATACAATCTAAACATGTGATTTGATATACGTATAAAGAACGGCACACCATGATATAATATAACAAGCTACAATATATTGTGATATAATATATCAGAATAAGAAACATGCAGATCTGCATAGAAGTCCTTATTCATGAGTCACCACATCCCAAACTGCCTCAACCCTGACACATCAGAATCCCTGAGTCCCAAGGAACCTTCCCCCGCTCCCCTTCAAAACAATCCTATAACCTTAACCCAAAACCCAAAACCCCAAATCCCACAACCCTGAAGCCCTCGATCTAAACCCCTAAACCCTAAGCTCCAAAACCCTGAAGCCCGAGAGCCCGAGCTCTTGAACTCTTGGGCCCCAGCTCTTTCTCGGCAAGCTCGGCCCTCCGCCTCAGCCTTGAAAGACTTTAAAGATGTTAAGGGCTTAGGGTTTAGGGCAAGTTTAGGGCAAGTTTAGGGTGTTTAGGGATCTCTGGTAGGGGCGCTTAGGTTGGAGGAATTTGGTGGGCGTTTTGGGAGGTTCTTCGGTGAACTTCGAAGCGCATGGGGCTCCTAGCGTGCGGTTCAGTCCAGACCTCAAAAGTTGCCTTGGGCTCACACACGCCAGGGTCGTCCTGCACTGAGAGGTGAGGCGACTCAGCGTGGTTGAACTCGCAATCTCGTAGTAATCTATCTAGCCATCGAACTCGACCTATCTCTGGCGGCGGTGCATAAAAACATGTAGGTGCAAAAGTGTGTGTGTTTATACATAAATATGTATGTATGCACAGAAACAGGTATGACTAAGAAAATCAGCAACATATGTGTGTATATATATATATATATATTTCACAGCACTCAGTCCATTTTCCGGAGGAGCTGGAAGGTCTCAAGGTTGGCGCGGACAGCTCAGCTGTCAAAAGAAAGGCGGCACGAAGCCGCGGCTAATGTACAGCGCCAGGTCTGGCCCGTAGGCCTCTCTCCCGTAGGAGGATCCTCCGCCGAGGCACTCAAGCGCCAACCACCCACGCCAACTGTCCCAGTTAGGAACAGCAACCTGGCACAGCCACCCGCCAAGTGGAAGCCAGGGACCGTTGAAGGGCGGCTGTGGGCGGGGACAGATTGAGTTGGATCAGCGTTGCCCGAGCATCATCAATGTAGATGCGCGCTGTCTGCGAATCTTTCCAACGGCCCTGGATCATGGTGCGCCCAAGGCTTTGAGTGCGCTGGTAAAATTCGGTGGCCCCGCCTCGTCGAAGAGAGTAGGGCAGAAAGTCCGAGGACGGCAGGCCAATGCAACGAACCAAGCTTGCAAACTCCCGGCGAAAGGTAGGGACTGAGTGCTCATAGAGCAGAGATCTCGGGCTGCCCGGGAAAGCAAAAAGGAAAGAACCGCGACGAGGCCGGGCTCCTTCAAAGAGAGCGACTGCTGTAGTCCCTTTGAGGTCTTCGAATTCAAAATAGCAATGATGACTGTGCCATCTTCAGGGAAGAGGCGAACGTGATTGACTCCCAGCGCCAGTAGCTCCATGGTTCTCAAGAAAAAAGCGAAACCCAGGAGAATCACAAGGGAAAGGTCAGGCCGACCCACCCGCCAAGCGGCAGCAGCCATGGCACGAGCCCCCAACCACGTCATAGGGTTGGTCCTTTGGGGCATGTGTACCCTCTGCCAGTTACGCAGGTAGACTTGTGAAGTAAGCAGGTGAGGGCGGCAGCGAGGATGAAACCGTTTTAGGCCACTCACGGTCCATCCCGCTAGGCTGACTGAGTCACCTTCCTGGTCAAGGTGATTGATGTACTCNTGATATACTCAGCCAGCTCCTCATCCAGCTCAACCATTGAGCTGGGAAGCCTGCCCCGTAGGGCGCGAAAATAAACAAAGAAAGCCGAAACCGCATTGGTGTATGAGCGCCTGGTCCTTGGCGTGATCCCCATGAAGCGAAGGTGTTCATTTCGGTTCAAACCTGCGTGACGCACCATCACTGAAGTTCCACTTGCTGATGGTCCAAAGAGTCATGGGGATCAGCCCGGATGCCAAGGACAGGCTTGCAATGCGGCGGCTTACTCGATTCAGGCGCTTCGAAGAGGAGCGCCCCTTGCCCAGCACGTAAAAACAGACCAGGGAGTCGACAGTGCAGAAAAAGCGCTTGCCCAACTCGTCTGTGTTCCTGGCCCTTCTCCTGAGCTCTGTCAGGAAGGCGGTCAACTCGAGGATGTTGATGTGTTGAGGTTCTCGTCACTGGTAGGAAAGGACGTCCTTCCAGTGCCAGCGGAACGCTGGGTAGGGCCCGGGCCTGTGGCCCACCACATCATCCCCTCGGTCAGTCAACCTGACGTCGCATCCCGTATGGTAGGCGTGCTTGAGCAGCCACACGAGATGGTCTTTCTCCTGTCCCCCATTCATGGTCTCCAGGAACGTGGCACATTGATCGACCGCCCAGTTCACTGCAGCCTCCTGCTGGAGGCCTTTGGTAGCCCCCTGAAGCTGGTGTTTGAGCAGCCGGTCGAGGTTCAGACAGAGTGAGCCGAAAGGCTCAGAGTAGAGCGAGTTCAGCTCATCATAGATACCCTCGGCCATCACCAGGCAGAGTTGCCAAGGGTACTCAGAATCTTCATCCTCATCCCCGTCGGTGTCCTGAAGCTCGAGGCCGGAATGGCCGGGACATGTCGGGTTGTGGATAACTGCGTGGAGGGAGGCTGAGTTGTGCAGTATCCCCAGCCAGTTCTCCCTAGATCCTCCATGGCAGCAAGTCGAAAAGACAGACCAGTACCAGCCTTCTCCGTAGAGAGCTCGGATCTCCGGGAGGTCCCAAAGGTAGGAGTCGTAGGGGCGCTCCAGGGACGCAAAGCGTCCTCTCCGCTTTGCTTCGGTCAGGCCTCATGCCGCTCGTTTGGCCAAGGCGTTTGCTTGCCTCACGGACACGTTAAGGTGCTGACTCATCGATCCACCGGCCGTGTCTGTTCCAGTAGCCCGTGCTCCGGTTCTTCAGGAAGGTGATCCTTGATGGCGACCAGTGGGACCACACGAGGTCACCATCTGCCTCAGCCTCGTCCAAGCGTGCCTTGCCCAGGTCAGTCCTGAAGTCCCAGGCGTCTCCCCTGATCTCGTAGTCCAGCGGAGGTTGCGTGGAGATTCCCTTCAGGCCCACCGCCTTCGACAACGGGAAGGCCTTCCCGGAGAAGCGTTCACCGAATGCCGGCACGTGCCACCACTTCCTTGTGCAGCCCTCGCCGTGATCTCGAGCGCAAGCGAGCGAGCACATGCGGAGACCACATCGCCGATTTCTGCCAGCTCCTTCTGGCATGCGCCACAGAAGTTGAGGTCCTCGACCGGGTCCGGAAGAAGGAGGGTCTTCTCCTTGAACTCCGTGGCAACCGAACAACCTCCACCCGCAGGCGAGGCGTCCGTGCAGCTTACCTCCCCCGACAGCTCAGACGCGAGGTCGGTCTCCGCCAACACCAGCAACCCCGTGAAGGTGAGCACCTCGTCCACCACGCAGGTCGGAAGGGCCAGGTGCGCCCCGTCTTCGTCTCCATAACCCCATAGACCTCCTGGGGATAGAGTACATTGGCCTTCTGAAGGCCGCCGCGAAAGCTGCCTTCCTGGTCCAGCGGCGAAGACAGAACTCCGGCAACGTCCCGTTGACGAGGAGACCCAGGCCTAGGCCGATAAGCTCGATCGTCTTCTCGTAGGCGTGCCTCAGAACACGCTCTTGGTTCCTCCGGCCTCGTGCTTCAGCTTAACAACAGCCCCGGCCCCATTCGTGATGAGGTGGCCTCGTTTGTCGGTGGGGATGTCCTCATCCCGGACAGCCACAAACATACCTCGGTCGTAACCGGCTTTTATGATCTTGTACCATTCGGCGTCGCTGGCCCGGACTCGAGAGCCGCGGTGGCGGTCAGGAAGCTCCGCCTCGGGGAGCAGAAAATCCCTCGGTCTGTCCAGGGCCTCCTTGAGCTCTTCCGGGAGGCAGTCTTTCAGGTCCACGACAGCTGCCGAGCCCAGCTTGGGCCAGGCCTTCAAGACCTTCTCCGCGATGAGCTCCCTCATGTGCTCCACTGGCTGTCCGTTGTAGTCAAACCGCTTGGAACTCAGCTTCGCCGCTGCCCCTTTGGCTGAGAGAAGCTTCTCCTCTCGGGCAATGAGCTTGTCCACTTGACTGGCGATCCTCCGAATGGCTTCCCGCTGGTTCTGACCCAAGACCGGAGACATGGGAACGCAGATGGCTTTAGACCAGGCCGAGCAATAGAGGTAGTCGAGCAAGACGACAACTAAGCGGACCCAGTGAAGGTTCGAAGTGGAGATTCCCTCCAGGCCTTGTGTTACCAATCCCGGGTGGATTGGCAACAAGTCGCCGTGCCGCCTTGTCCGGCCATCTCGGGCGGTGGGCTCGGCGCCCTGGGGCAG
Source organism: Symbiodinium sp. clade A Y106 (assembly GCA_003297005.1). Lineage (NCBI taxonomy): Eukaryota > Dinophyceae > Suessiales > Symbiodiniaceae > Symbiodinium > Symbiodinium sp. clade A. The sequence continues at coordinate 101,748 of BGNK01001436.1, read as the reverse complement.
CTCCTCCGGGTTCGCGTAGGCGCGCGCGGCTATGCCGGACCAGAAGCCGCTCAGGTCCTTCCCCGTGGGGAGCCCTTCATCATCACTGTCGCCCAGGTCACCGAAGTCAAAGTCAAGGACGCCCCCCTCCAACATGGGGGTGGCAGTGCAGAGGGAGCATCTGTATCATCCTCCTCCTTCACTCCTGACACCTCGGCCGGCTCCTCGCCTACTCGGCGGGTGCGTTGTCCTCGCCTTTGCCTCCTCTGCCCTTCTTCGGGTCCTTCCCTCCTTTTTGCTCCGTCCGCCCCCCGTCTTTGTGGCCTCCTTTCTGTTCTGTCTTCCCGGAGCCCTTGGACTGGAGCCGGCGCATCTTGAGTTCTCCGGCCCACTCCTTCGACGCCATCACGGCCTCGTCCCGTCCCAGCAGGCTGGGACCTTCCGCGTCCAGCAGCTCGAGGTACTGCGCTCTGTTCCACGTGCCGTCGCTCTGGAACAGCTCCAAGGCCTTGATCCTCTGAGCCAGCACGTCGGCCGCGAACTGGTAGCGACCGGCTGCGATCNGAGCTGCTCTTCACCGTCTCCACGGGCCGCTCCGGCTGGCCGAACCAACCTCCCGCACCAATGGCCGCCGGTGCGCTCTCTGCTCGCCCGTGGGCGGACGCTCCTTCACTTTTTCTCCTTTTTTTCTTCTTGGCCTTCTTCGTCTTCTCCTTCTTGTCGGCCCCTTTTTCGCGATCCTCCCTCTTAAGGGGCCGAGCTTTTTCTCGCGAGCCTTGCCTCTTACGGGCACGTTGGTCCTTACCCAGCTCCTTCTCAAGCTATGCAAGACCCTGAAGAGCGGGATCTCCTTCGGAAGGCTCACAGGAGGAGGGAGCCCACCATCGGCGAACGGGAGGCCCTCCCCACCTTTTTCCCCTTGCTCTCCGTCCTTCCCCGTGGGGAGATTTGACAGTCTCTTCAGTTCCTCCTCGACGTCCTTCTTTGAAGCGCTGGCCTTCAGCCAGTCGATCTTCTTCTCGGACAGGTCAGCGATGGTCACGACGCGGAAGCGGTCGGTGTGGAAGTCCATTCCCCTTCCACGGTGCGACTGGCGGCACCCACGCTGCGAGGTGGTGCAAAAGTGGACTTCGAACTGCCAGCCTTCCTGTTGGCCGGCACCATGGTTGAGCCACCATCGCAGGTGCTCGTCACTGACCGCTATAAAAGCGATCTCGGCCCATTGACCCGTTCGGGTCCTCTCTGTCAGCCGGTCCACCCGGCCCAGCACCGTCCCCTGCTTGCAGTGGGAGGTGTCATAGCAAGCGAACTCCACGTAGTCACCGTCGTGGAGCGTTGTTCCAGCCCCCAGCCATCTGGGTCCGTGGCTACGGCCACCCAGGCGCCCGGCATGGCCGGTTCGAGCTGGAAGGCTCGAGCCTAAAATCTACGCGGTTGAGACAGCATGTGAAAAGCGCGTGCGACGCTACACCCCACTACGTTGAGGTTTCGCTAGGCACTGAGGGTAATATATGCATATGTATGTATGTATGTACGTATGTATGAATGCATGTATGCATGTCTGTACACGTATCTGTGCGTAGGTAGAATTACAGGCTCTGCTGGAGGATTTGGGCGTGCGGAAGTTGGAGCTGCAGGCATCCCTTGTTGTGCTTTCGTGACGCGACACGTTGCAGAAATCAGGCATGGAATAGTCTCCACATGAAGAAAGGTCATAGAAGCGCCTCAATACCTGTATTGCTTGAAAGCTTCAAGAAGCAGCGATCTTCAAGCATGGACACAACTCCAACACGGCCGAGATGTCGGTGCCTGCCCGGGGACGGATGCCTGCTTCTCCTCGGCTTAGGGGTTGAGGTGTAGGGGCTTAGGGCTGAGGGTTTAGGTCGCAAAGAACAGCAAGCAGTGTATTTAGATTCGGAACTTAGGCGCTCTGCCGCGAACCAGAGGTTGGGTCTTTCTCGGGACTCAGGACATAGATGGACGGGAAACAGAAGGGAAACACAGGATACCAGGGAATACTCATCGAGGGATCTCTCCATTATCTGCTACAGTGGTTGCTGGGCTGTTCCAGACATCAGAAAAACATGGCGTAATGAGAAGGAAGGATCCAAGTGGCGGCAACCACTGCAACACGTGCTGAAGCTGGTCCATACTTCCACTCATGCTTCCCAGGAACTGGGCTGCGGAACCCTGAAATGTCCATCGCTGGGCAGTGCACCGTCCAGAGGTCGATGTCCACCCAGTTGGCGATGCTCTGGGCCAGAGTCCGGGCTTGTTAAAAGGGCTTTAGGGTTTAGGGCTTATAATTGGGGTCCTGCTTTGAGGTCACGTTGTTTCAGCTTAGGAGTAGGGTTGAAAGGCTTGACAAGCATGCAAGCCGCGAAGTCACTGGCCCTTAATATCGTTCCTTACTCAAAGCGTCTGCCTGGGTTTAAACGCATGTGCTGCTTGATATTATGCAACCGCCCACACGAAAAAGCCCAGATTAATAGTTAATAGTCCAGGTCCCCGAGCTCCCTCCAAATAAGGAGTCAAAGGCCCGGCCTGAGGAGGAAGCAGTCTCAACCCGAAGTTCCGACATCTCAGATCCGACATCCTAATCATCCTAGATGAACTCCGGAGATAGCACTTCCCTTTTTGCGGATGCCTGGGTCAAGGACGCTCCGGGAGGCCTCCGTGCATGACAAAGACTTAAGACTGTCTTTTTTCTGGCTGCCTATGCCACGCATTGTAGTTCAATGTGGAGTAAGGAGACGGAAGGAACGGCAACGGTTTGCATCCGGTCTTTGCTTTACACTGGCTGACTCTTGAGCCCGAAAGTTGGAGCTGAGCTGCATGGCGCTACCACAAGCTACAAGTAGTGTCGTTAATGTCAATGGCGGCGGATGTTTGGGAAGCCTCAGCAAAACACTCCGCCCAACCAGTCTATGTACAAGCTAACTAAACTACGACTACAACGCACGACGATGCGTACGACGGCGGCGACGACTACTGCCACCACGACTACCATTGCTTAACATGTACGACGACTAGCATTTGTGCGGAGTTTTGGAATCGCAGTTTTCGCTTGCAGGATCGGATGGGAAGGTTGGCGAAAGTGCCGCAGGCCTTGCTGCACTGGGAGCACCCTTGAAGTCCTGGCAGGTACGAGGTGAGTTCAGGCAGCAGGCCAAGAGGCTCAGAATGGTGACTTCTGAACTACATGAGGACGCTCAAGAGCCAAAGAAACTGTGCGTTGACTTGCGGGGGCCGTTTCCCAAAGCTGTCTGTCAAGCTCCAGTGTGCACATTTGCTGTATGACCTTCTGGCTCGTCAAACTTAGGCAGTCAATATGATTGGACCTATCGGTACCGTTTTGAACGGCTGGGGCAGTTCCAAAAACTTCCCTTGGACGCTGGCTGTCGAGGCCCCGGCTGGCTGTGCAGCTGGATGTGCCTGGCCAGCCTTCCAGATTGAGCTGGACACAGACTCTCAAATCCCTCCTTCCAGCTTAGGCATGGTTCTTGCCAGAGGCTCGCTTCCTGTCATCCGGCGCCAGCCTGCTCCGTGGCCAGTTTGGCATAGGCCTGCCGCCCTGCTTGCAGGAGTCCCTGCGCATTGAGCGAGTCGACGGCACATGTTTTCGGTTTTCGGCTAGCATTCCTCGTGGTAGCAGTCTCTTGTTAAAACCATGCCGACTTTCCAAAGCATCTTCGGGGCAGAGCTGAAAGTTTTAGCTGTTGTTGAGAAGGTTCTGCTCGGGCGTGCTACTACACTAACGATGCAGAATCCAGAAGCCCTCAGAGACAATCCTAAAGTTTAAAGCCAATGAGCTTGTATTTTCAGTTTGCCTATATAGATCTATCGAACCTGCGGACTGGACCCTATCCGACCTATCTTGCAGGTTCACAACTAATTACCCGAAGCCCGCAGCCCAAAGCGCACCATCAAGCCAAGAGTCTTTGAAGCCTTTCGCACCACACACAAGACTTCAATGCTTCCGAGGTCAAGACGAGAAGGTGTGCGAAACGCAGCCCTGCTAGTCACAAGCAAGACCAACTCAAAATGCAGTTAAAGCCAAACTACGAGTTCCAAATCCGAATTTGCTGTTCTTCAAAACTCTGCAGTGCCTTACCAACTCCGAGTTGAAGCAAATGCAGCAATGGACGGAAATCCCTACCAAATTCCTCGTGGCATCCACCAGAACCCTAAACCCTAAAGCCTCACCAAAGGCCTGCGCACCCTGGGCAGCTGCGCTGATGAACTGCTGACCTCGAAGTCGCAGCGGATCCTCTCAGGGGACCATAAGGGACACTATAGACTATAGCCTCAGCTGTCGGAAAAAATTGGTGAAGCATGTTCGGCGGTGTCTCTACGACCTTGATGACTTGATCAGAGAACTACTGGGTACTGCGGCTCTGTATTGTGGTGTTGGGGCTTCGGGGTACCAAGGCGGTTTGTCGAATTGATGCTCTGGCCACGTGGGAACGGAGTGTTTCCAGGTTGGGCATGTTTGGCGTTGTGAGCAAAGAATTCAGGGCTTCCAAGAACGCAGGACCTCTGAAAAGCTTTAGGACTTGAGGCCTTCGGGCTTTGGGTTTTTGGGGCAAACCGCGGCGAGGCTGGGCTGGGATTCGGTTCAGAGGTTTGCGGTTGTTCGTGCACGGCTTGGGTTTGGGTTGAGGGCTTGAGTGGATTGGTGCGCGCTAAAGAGATCATGGTCTAATTCAGCCTCAACCCTGGGCAACTGAGTCTTCAAGGGAGCCTGCGCCCTGCTTCATCTTTGGAGCCGGGTCAAGAAAGAGCTGTGCTTTTGAGGAGGAAGAACTCAGACTCTCACATTGGAAACACCTCGCATTCTGATTCTGGCCGCGGACCTGTGGCCGTGGGCTCTTCTGACTCGGTGTTATGGTTTGGAAGGCCAAACAAAGGAAGGGAATCTAGGTTTAGCAGTTGCAGCTTCACCGATCCCCCCCTTTAACGCTAAGCCTTTCAACCCTAACCCTAAGCCCTTAGCCCCAAACTCTGAATCCTCTCTGCCCAGAATCCCCAGCGAACAAGAGGATGCCTCGGCTAAAGCGTCCGAACTGAGCGGAGGCGTCGGCCTTGGAAAGTCAAATTTCAAGGCGCTTGCAGGTGTAGAGATGCTTCACTTTGGGGTTTAGCTAGTCTCAGGACAGCCGTGTGAAGTCTAGCATGGTTCCAGCATTATTTGTGGTTGATACGATCTACAGCTTGGTCGGGTCCAGGGCTTCTTGACTGTTGGCTTTGGTGTTGCAGAAGTAAGTTGCAGAGACCCAGCAGTCTGGGTTGGGGCCTAAGGCTCTACGCGGAAGATCGGTGCGAAGAGCCTGGGGTGGTGCAAGATGTGTCCACCGCTGGCTTTAGGGTTTGGGGTCAATCCCTTTCTACTGCTATGGCGGTGATAATCAAAGCCGCGCTTGCAACAGAGGTGCAGACTTTTCGCAGCGCTACCATCAGAAGTAGCACGAGTACGAGCACTTGAGGTACCGTCGTCGGAGCTAGTAGTAGTAGTAGTAGTCGTCGTCGTCGTCGAAGTAGCAGCAGCAGGAGTTGCAATGAAATTACCAAAAGACCAATGAGGAGATGATACTTCGATTTCGTCTTGCCTATCGAGGTTAGAGCTGAGTAGAAGAGCAACCTTCTCCGTGGAAGGAGGAGGCGGAAACGTTTCGAAGGTGCTGATAGCCTGTGGGAGAAGCAACCTTCAATCGTAATTCTATAGAAGCCCTAAGAACGAAATGTGAACGAAAAGCAATAAGGAACCCCTGTCACGAGCTCTGAAGGGCCCAAGAGTGAACAAGATGTCGGCCGGCCTTGCTGCCGGTAGAGCGGATGCTTGACTGGGCGGAGAGGCCTGGCAGACGCAGACCAAGCTATAGTCTCCATTGTAGTTCCCTTTTTGGGTAAGGTATCCCCCAAAAACCTGGAGACTATGGGAATGATTCCCAGGGGCCGTGATGCTGCTTGTGTTGTTTCGGGCACGCTTGATGGCACACTCAGCACTACAATTTCGGCAGCACCCTCTGAAATCCACGATCAGTTCCAAGCCTCGCCCAAGAAGTCACGGCCCACGCCGGCTGAGCGGCTGGGGCCTGACAGTCATTGTCGGACAAGGAATCTCTAAACCTCAAACCCTCAGCCTGAAACCCAAATCCCCTCTGAAGAAAGTTGAAGCCATGCCTGAGCTGCTTAAGAAGTCTCCGGACGTCGGCTACTTAGCAGCTGCTTAGGGGCTTAGGGGCTTCAGCATAGGTACCGGGGTTCCTGAACCAAGAAACTCTCTGCGCCCACAGTCGTGAAGCGCATCCACGTACCGCCCACTCTCCAGTGTGATAGCTCGATGTAATTTGCGCAAAGCGTCCGCGCAGTCCAAAGATGCAGCTGCAAACGAGAACAAGCGAGCAGCCGATGGGTCAGAAGCGTCAAAGCTGTCAGAAGCTTTCAGAGAGGTTGCCATTGGCATCGAAATGAAACCTCAAAAACCTATTCTCAAAACCCACATCATGATTAAAGCCTTCAAGCTGTCCGAGATCTAAAATTGAAATCTGCAGAAACAGTCAACCTAGAAGCCTCCTAACCGGCAGTGCCTCCCTAAACCCTCAGTGCGATTGTAGTTCCTTTGTTTTGGGTTGCCTTATAGGATCCTAAACACAAATTTCGCGAAACCAAACAAAGAACCGCAATGGAGACCATAGGCAAACCCTCGCACCGAAACCCTCCTGCCTAAAACAAAACCCTGACCTAAGCATCGAAGAAGGCCCTGAGCGACAGCGCTTCCGACTCGGGCCCGCAGACTGCTCTGGTTTCTTCTTAAAGGGTTACTATAAGGGCTACTATACGGTTTAGGTTTGCGGTTAGTAGGATACCTTATAGTTGTGATCTGAGTGCAGGGTGGCCTGCCGTGTGCAGCAAAGCCTTCGCCTCTTTGAGCCTGAGTGGATCCCAAGTGCGTTGAGGATTCTCAAAGAAAGCTGGCCACAAATACCAGCACCAAAGACTTTCCAGGGCAGACAAATTGAATTCTCTGGCTTCCGCACGCTCCGCCAAAACATCCTGACCCCACTCGAGTATCAACTGAGCAGGGAGCAGCTCCAGGGCACCTTCTTCGCTATTAGACCGGAGGAGACCTCGGCCACAGGCTATGCTGTAGCCATGCTGTAGTTCCCTTTTCTGGGTTACATTACCTTATATGATCCCAAGTTCCCAAGTATAGAACTGGTTAAACCACAAAGGAACTACAATGGAGACTATAGACTATAGGTAACTTTTGGCCTGTGCCACTTGTGTCTTTCTAGAGATAAAAGTTCAGCACTCCAGGTTGCCGGGGCTCGTGGAATAGAAGCCTCAACAAAGTGGGAAAGGCGTTTGGTTGGCACATTATACTCTACTACAATGACAATAGTAAGGAGCCCTGAGGAATGGTATTACTAGTTATGAGTTTGCAGAGCCTTTCGGGCACATGGCTGGTGACCAAAGACTTCCGAGAAACCGAATGCCGCAGTGTAGTCTTCCCATAGCATACCTGAAGTCTCCATTGTACTTCCTTTTTCAAGTATAGACTTTTGTGAACCAAAAGAAAGGAATCACACTTGGACATTATGGATAAACCCTAAACTCCTAGCCTGAGCCTGGAACGCTAGATCCTGTAAAACCTAAGCCCAAACCTTGAAGTTGTAGGGCCTATACTTCATACTGAGCCTCTCCTGAGGCCCTATCCAGAGGAGGCCAGCTGCAGTTGGCCAGCTGCAGTTTCGGGCCGTACTATAGAGGCCTTCATAGTTAGAATAGGGCTTCGGCTGAAACGAAACATCAACCCAGGCTCGAAAAAGCTGAGCCCTCAGAACCCGGCAATGTACGGCTTCCTGTAAGCAAGTGAATCCCAGGTATGCTCTTGAACATGCAATGCTAGGGCCCAGTCGTCTGAGGCACTCCGTCTGATCCAGTCTAAGCAGGTCGCCTCAGCAGCATACGATCCGAAAGCCTGTAAGCCCTTAAAGGAACCCTTGGGCTTTGACTTCGTTGAGGGTTTCTGGTTGGTGCTCGATGCACGGGAATTGGGAAGTCTTGTTCGAAGCCAGTATCAGATATTGAATATCTCTTGAGGAGCCGACATAAGAGTGATCTCTAGAAAGACTTGATTCACTCAGTTTGGATGAGCTGGGTTATAAACAGTGACGATATCTGCAGCCTTGCAGCCCGTGTGTATGTTTTCGAGGATACTCCAACAAGACTTCTTGTATGCACAAGGAGCGAGCAACGGCAATGCGAAATGTCTCCACTAGCAACTAGCAGACCTTAGAGCCGTAGACCCAGCATGAGCACACATGATGGCATGTGAAAGATCATGACGTGCAAACACACGCACTGTAAACCACACAAACACAAACCAGGAGGACCAACAAATGCACACAAGGACGCATCCACTTCAGAGCTGCTTCATTGCTGCAATTGATCGTGTATCCAGTTATCCCTTGGTCCAACTTCCTTAAGGCCCCGGACGCCGCATCCGCAGCAGCAGCGCTGCCGCCGCGAAATCAGCGAGGGGAAGCTGCGCGGAGGCCTCTGTTCACCGTGACATTGAAAGCCACGAAACCACACACAGACACACACACACACGCACACACACACACACAACAAACACAAACACGCTCGTAGCGACACGCGAGCAACTGTAACAACGACAGGAAAAGAGCACACAAACCGACTCCGTTTTGCAGCTGAGCTTCCTGCACCATAGTAAACCGGTATGACTTGGCATGACACAGTATGATATGACATTACATGAAACGAAATGACATGATATGGTATGAAATGATATAGTATGATGATGAAGCATGACATGACGCGAGCTTGTGTGACATGACATGATGTGAAGTGATACTATATCGCGCCATGATATGATGCTATATGATAACATGAGATACGGCATGATACGACATGATATGATATGATATGGCATGCTATGGTATGATATGATAGGATAGGATATCTGCACGACATAACATGACATGGCATGGCATGACGTGGGATGACATAGTATGATGCTATGATACGGTATGATATGAGATGGTATGACATGATACTGTGAACATGGCATGATATGGTATGAAATGGCATCAGATTTCTGACTTGACAGGCGGCCACGACGAGATTTGTTGGAAGAGCACGGTCGACATCATTGCATCTTGTGATAATGATCTTGGGGATTTGTGTCTGGCACCATTTTGAGTTCAGGGCTCAGGGTGTATACGTGAACTGGCTTACTGAAGGCCCTTCATTGAAGGTTCCAGGACTAAAGACCCCAAACCATGTCGTCACACATTACGCGCCTCTGCGGCCTCTGCTGCAGCAGCTGTGGCTTGTGCTGATGCACCTGGTCCCGCACCGGGATACCTGCAGGTACAAGGGTGGAAATGGCTCGGCAATCAAGATACCTGCGGACAAGCTAGCAGCACAAAGAACTTGAACATCTTCTTCCCATTTGATCCGTGCGTAAGAAAGCCACATAGGCTTCACAGCTTCAAAGACTCACGTTGCCATGCTAAAGCGAGGCACCAACGACGAGATACTGGTTCAATCGAGATTTGCATGAAGAAGCACAAAAAAAGCCTGCAACTTCGGAAAGCCGCGACAAATACTGGTCAACCCTCAATGAAAAAGCAAGCTCTGAGGTGCCAAGAGTCCAGAAATCTTCGAGACGGTTCTAGTGGGACACTGTGGGTTGCGACAGCCACATTTCGGTGCCTAACCGATCCTGTTTCAGGCTGTTTCTATCAGCCTCGGACCACTTGGATGCCCAATGACACAGCCATCAGAATAAGGACGAGCAATTCAACCCAAACCCTGACAGGAGACCCTGGACTCTTTCGATCCGGCAGTGCCGGATGAATGAAGGTAGGAATGTTCCCCACCTTACACCTGCAAACGAACCCTTTCTGTGCTTTCTTTGTAAAAACCCTCGTTCCCCGCCTTAATGCCCCTGACGGTATGGGCTGAGTGGTGCTATGCAGCAGGCCATCCCAAAGAAGGAATGTCTCCTGGACAGCTTTGCAAGGTTGCACGATGTAATAGACAACGTAAAACGAACAAACAAATAATGTATTGTTTTTTGAATGTTGTATAACTCGATATTACATAGTACATGTGTTCTATTATAAGCTATTTACTGACTTGTTTTGTTTCATTTTAGATATCTTCAAGTTTAGAATTATACAATTTATTTCATATGTTATATAGTGTACAATTTCTGTCAGATGATGTACTATATCATATAATATACAGCATGTGAAAACCCTTATATATTTCTATATTCATAATATCTGATTTGGATTATAGACATTTTTTGCATATGAAAAGCTATATGGTATATGATAGATGTTAAACTGAGGATTATATTGCGTGGTATATAGTTTATATCTTTTGGTTTGTATTATATACTAGGAAACAAAGAGTACAGCTCAAAAACTACAATATGAATATATATAGAAGTGTATATATATATATATGTAACCCCACATGTGATGCAAAATGAGAAGTGTACACCTGTTTATATATATATATATATATATGTATGTATATATGCATGTGTATATGTATGTGTGTATATATATATATATGCTGACATGTGTTGTATAGTTACGTGTTACATATAAAAACATGAAACATGCCTATGTCTCATTGTCAATCAGCGTTTTCTTTCTCGTAGGCTGAGAGGACCTAGCAATGGGAAGCCGAATGAATGCTGGCAAGAAGGAAGACCTCGACGCCCCCATCAACTCTACCGACAACCACCACTTCGTATCATCACCGTCAGCAGCAACCACGACGACGATCACAATAACAACAGCAACAACAACAACAGCAGCACCAAGCAGCCAGCCAGCTGATCAACCAACCAACCAAGGACCCAACCTAATAAACGATCACATAGCCAACCGACAGGAAACCAACAACGAACAACAGCAGCAGAAGCCAACAACAATGAATCAACAACGGCAGCATCAACAATAGCAAGTGTTCACCAATAGCAACAGCATCAGCACAATGCAGCAGCAGCAAGCGTAACCTCAAGACAAAAGGGTGCAATAAGCAAACGTCTGCACTGGTACGCTCGTGTATGCACCCTTGCGGATATGGATTTAATTCTGGCTGAGCTGTTGGAAACGTATCACAGAACAGGCAAGTGATGGCCATGATTGGAGAAGGCCAGGGGAAACCTCTATCACAAAGAGATGTATACTCAGAACCTCCAGCGCTTGAAAGTTGCTAATTCTCCGGAGCCTGACAAGAGTCAAGAAGTCATGCAGCTTCGAACAGTGTCCTGATGCCTGAGGTTTAGGGCCCAGGGCCTAGTGCGCACTGTCGGGCGTTTACAGTAACCCTCAGTAGGGTTTAGGCCTTGGGGCATCTGTGACCGTCTGGTTTGAGACTACCAGCACTCGGCAGTTGCGAGCTAACCATAAACCTTGAGCAGCAGAGGTTGAAACCCCGACCCATGACCCGATATCCTCAAATACCCTGCAAGACCTAACCAATGCCTAAACTCAAACTGGAAAAATGTGTCCCGAAATCGTGGAATCTCAACCGTATGAGGCTCCAGAGCCCTTTCTCGCTTGTTCTCTCAATGGAAGGCCGGTGTTCGCAAGTTTCCGAAACCCAACTGAATCCTTCCCGAGCCGCCGATGGGGATTACGGTCAGGGTTTAGGGTCCCCTGATCCTTTGACACAAAATTCGCTGCTGTCCATACATTTTCATTTCATGTCGCTGGATGGAAACCGGTCGCCGCAACGGGTGCTCCTACAGGCTCTGCCTCTGCATGAGCAAGCTAATGATATGGGAGTCTTAATTGCGTGCAATAGGGGTTTGCGGTATATTACATGACAAATACGTCGGGGCTATAAAGGGATAGCCACGACATCTCAAGCACTCGCCGCAAGCCGTAGTCAATGCTTTGACCAAGCACCGTGATGCTATGCTCAGGGTCTGTAGGGCTTAGAACAGGAAACATATAGGGTTCATTGTTTCAGGTGCAAACTCAACAGCATCGAACCAAGTCACAGCAACATAATGTAGGGGCCTGAACTGTTTAGAATCGGGTTTGGGGTTCCTTTATGGCATGATTGTCATGAGGAACCCAAACGAAAAAATATAAGTAAGCATTTAAACTTCTATATATATATATATATATATACTGGTCAGCAGAGGCACAGCCTATCTGCAGCATTCCTGTGTACGTTAAAAATGCTGGAGCTTGAATTCCGCCTTTTAAACAGGCGAAGCCCCCACAGGTTCAACACAGTCTGAAAAATCTCAGCCTGACAACATGAACTGGTTCGATTTTGGGGTTTCTGGTTTGGAGTTTTGGGGCATGTTCTTCTGAAGCGTTTAGGATTCCCGTCCCGTCGGCATTGAGTCAGGCACAAACAAAATCCTAGATTACCTGTCCCGCACTTTATCTGCATGCTCATTCTCTTGAAGTGAGCACGACGGCTCGCCATGCATTGCCTGTCTTGGTTTAGGTGCGCATGATGAGGCTACGTGTTTGGGCTCCAAGGATGATCTAATTTTACCGGCTTCGGTCTTGCATTGCGGATCACCTCGGACCATCTTTCCAGGACAGCTGGCGCTCCTCTGGATTTCGGGTGAGAGGTGCGCACATTGGGCCCTAAGTAGCACTGTAAGCACGCATTTCTGGAATCTTATTCCATGGGTCGGAATAATAAGAAAAAAACATTCCGAGAGAGTCTCTACAACAACTATGGTATAAAGCCTCTTCTAATTATTCAGACCCCGCGCATTTTCGTGCCCACCTTGGACTTGCTTCAGGCTGCAGGATCGCTAAGGCCAAGCAGGCCGGGCCAAGGAGATGCCGTGGATTTCCCAAGTACGAGTTCACGGATCATGGTTTGAGGTTTCGGGTTCGGGCTTGGAGTTTATAGGGTTTCGGGTTTGGAGTCTTGGGGTGGAGTTTTCTCGCATAACAACAGGGTCTTCGGCGTGTGCACATATGCATTCCAACCTTTGGCTTATCCACATTCTCATACATGCTCCCGGATGCTCCCCATTTTTGGAGTGACAACAAATGCTCATAGATCCCTGACAAGTTCGGACTTCTTTTCCAACTGCTTTCGCAACGGTGACGTAGTCTGCGATATCATCGGACTCCCTTCGGGGTCCGATCGGTGGTCCGCATTTCTTACAGAAATGCCTAAGCCTTTCGTGTTCTAGAGGACCGACCGATTTCCCGGTCGTGTCCTCGCAGACAGAAAGCAGAGGAAAATCGTAAGTTCGAACAGAACTGTCGGGGTAGGGAGGGTGGGAGAAGAAAAATTTTAAGCTCAAATCTTATGCCAAAATGGCCACGGACATGAACATGTTCGTGTGGATCGACAACTGTAGATCCTCGAGTGTCGACCGATTTGAGCATGAAAGCAGAGAGTTGTCACACCCGTGTGCTACACTGCATTGATGTTGTGGACCAGCACAACTTGTCTAGGCCCCCAGAGCCTTTTGGTTGCTGACATCATGTTCTGCCATCCTGCAATAACACTCTGATTCCCCTCGCACTTGTGCTTACTATTTCCTCTCTAAGTACCACGACACAAGCCAAGTTTCCCAAAACCTGGCATGCCCGTCCTGAGCTCACTCCTCGGCCTCTTCTTTCTCCACCACCTTCTTCGCCTCCTTCTTGCCAAGCTTTCCAAAGGCGAAAGACATGCCTCCGCCCACCTCTGAGGGAGCCGGGGCTTGGTCATAAGAAAGCAGGAACAGTACTACTATTAATGACAGAAATTCCGGACTGAGGACATTTCAAGTTTCTAAGAGGCCTGGGAGTGAGGGTCCAGATTTTCTGGGGAACTTTGAAACTTGAGCGTTCCAACTCTGATCTCTGAACCGACAGGCCTGATGTGGCACAACGCCTTTTACCCTCGGAAGTCCATACAGCCCATTCCCGAACTCCGTGCACACTCGGCCGCACCCCTCTGCTGCGGAGCCGCAACGAAGGCGCCAGCAAGGGCGTTGCCAATGGTGACCTGAGGAGAAACTGTGTGCCTGGATTCAGATGCCAAGCCAAAGGTAGGGGCCTTAATTAACAGAATAGGGTTGTGGGGTATATTATAGTATGATTAGACTTGGGACTATAAAGAAACACAGTTCCCAACTATTCCGACCCCTGTCGCAAGTGGCCTGGAGCGTAGTATGGGATGTCAAGCTCAGATTTGCTGGAGCTCAGACTTTGTCGTGTTTTGCGAAGTCGCAACATCGCCTCTCTCTTCATTGTCTTCGCCTTCGAAATCCGCCATACAAGTAACGGGCAATAGCCCTCCCCCAGCCTGTACAAATACCTTGCAAACCTCCAAAAACCCCGCACAAACCACCAATATGTACAAACCACCGGGACTATAGGTCCTAAAAGCGTAAACCCTGAACCCTAAGAAACCCGGAAGGCCCCGGCCGGAATGAGGTTCTTCAAAAAGATGTCCGCCCAGGAGAGGGGTGCCCCGGAGAAGATGCCAGCAGGGAGGATGAACCTGCAGCATTGCAAGTTTAGGGTTTAAGGCTTCAGGGTTTCAGGGTGTAGGGTTTAGGGTTTCATAATTTGGTGTTTAGGATTTAGGGTTTCATCTTAGCAGACTTCAGTCTCGAAAGCGGCGATGGAGGATTTGTAGATTTACGTGGTGCTTGAGATCTTAGCGCTGGATGTAGAGATGTGCAATTGGGCGGCTTTTTCTCTGCGACTCGTTTCACTACTCTGTGCTTAAACGTCGGCATCGGAAAGCTGATGTCCCTCAGGCTACTTCTGAAAGCTGGGCTTGGGTTCATAAGGTCGCAAGCAGACCAAGGCAGGCACAGAAACGTCAGCAAGGCTGCGCAGAGTGGCACATGAGACATGAGAAAACCCAGACGAAGCTCGTCAAAAATACACGGCGTGCTTCCAGGGAGTTAGACACTTTAAACCCGGTGGCCCAAGCCAATTGCCAAACACTTCTTTCGCCATGCATCGCAATTCTTCCGACACCCATGCCAGCCCAAATGCCCGTTTTACAATTACAGCCCAGAGGCATGTTGGCAACGGAATGCTCAAAGCCGATGGCCTTGCCAGGCAAGTTGAGAAGTTATGCGTTGGGCTCTTTCGAAAGACGAGATGTTTGCCACTACTCAATCGCCCCCGAATTGAAGCCCCCGATGTGGATCTTGCTCTATAAAGCGGTTAAACAATGCCCGAAGCGACCCAGCACCCAAGGTTTTAGGGCGCAGAGGTTTTATGGCGGCTGGATGCGGCTTGCTGCATTTAAGGGAGAGTTTGAGTTCAAAGCATACAAGTCCAACAGCCCTCATCGAAACTGTAGTGTACACATCTAATAAACGTTTCACTGTGAACAGAACTACAGACCGTCGTTCGCAGGGTCTTTCTTGCACGGAGGAATTGCACTATCATTAGGCACCACCCTCAGGTCGTCAGCAAGTCGAGACAGCACATTGTAGGGTTCCTGGATCATGGAATCAGACGAAGGGAGGCCTCAGAGAGGGTTGACAGCCTTAATAATTCGAATATGGTTTGGGGTGTACATTGGAACGTAGAAAAAGTAAAGCAGTAGTCATTTATTACATCTTTCCATCTAAGGCCACCTAAGACATACTCCTTCGTGCCACGTCGCAATGAACATCGAGATGGGGAACCAAACGCCGACCATCTTTCCCGTGAGGTCCTCGCAGATCGCTGGGGCTGGGTTTGGGGCCTAGGACCGGCGAGTGAAAAAAACCCTCAAAATGACAGATTGAGGTTGGTGATTCTGATGTTTTGGGAATCCTCAGTCACCAGTCCTGAATGATTAGAATATTATGTTACACTCTATTACACTATACTATACGATATTATACAAGGTTATACTATATTATACTATATTATACTGTATTATACTATATTCTACTATAGTATACTATATTATAGTAAGGAACCCCAAGATAGTCTCGCTCATCATTCAGGCCCTTACATCAGGAAAGACAGGCGGTGACAACCTTGTCAACAGCCCAAAAGCCATCGTCCTTGGCCATGGTGCACAGCCACACGGCCATGCAAACGAGCCTGGGCGGCCAACATCGAGTTTAAGCAAGGCGTTGACGTGGTCTTCAGGATTTACAGGGATCTCTTGGTATTAAGAGCTTGGGCCGCAGGGGTGGCTTCGGGGCAACGGTTTTAGGGTTTTACGCCCTGAACCCTACACTACCGAATTTATGCCAAAAAAGGAGGGTTGAGAAGTTTAGGGTTCAGGGTGGTTCCACGGAGCTGCGGTTGAGGCTTCGTGGCCTTCAATGTCCGAGAGAGGCAAGAAGGACTAGGATTTAGGTCTTTAGGGTTCTCGGGTTCAGGATTAAGGGTTAGGGGGTTACGGTTAGAGGGTTAACGGTTTTGGGCTTCTGGAAACTCCACTCCGCAGGCCTCAGCGAAACGCCAAGATCAGAAAAGACAGCGTCTGGGGTTGCACAGGTGGTGGCATGAAAGCCTCCAAGCAGTTCTGAAGCTTCTGAACCTGAACATACCTGAACGAAGTCTCTGAACCCTACACCTAGATCCTAGACTTCTAGACCCTACAACCCAAATATCCATCCACTCGAAGCTCGTGGAATAGAGGCATACCGTGACTTCATTTAAGGCACCGGATTTGCTTGCCATAATTTTCGTCTGGAAG
This sequence comes from Symbiodinium sp. clade A Y106, assembly GCA_003297005.1. NCBI lineage: Eukaryota > Dinophyceae > Suessiales > Symbiodiniaceae > Symbiodinium > Symbiodinium sp. clade A. Next base: position 85,074 of record BGNK01001436.1, on the reverse strand, counting down.
CTCTCAAACAAATGTGACTCAGAAACATGGGCTGGTATCCTGGGATGGCATTTGTACTCTGTGCCCGAAAGTTTCAGTTTAACCCTAAAGCGCAAAAATGAGCCGAAACGCCAGTTGCACATGATGCCCTTCACCACGGTCTGTCCGAAGGTTGAGCCACACTTCTTCAATACCTCGGTTTGGGTCGGTGCCACGCTCAGCTACCCCTAAACCCTAAACCCTTCCACGACGGATCGGCGACATTGAGGGCTCCTGTGGCAGATCCAGTGTGACAAGCACCACTAGCCCCGAAGCCCAACGCCAGTTTAGGATTTAGGCCAGCAGGCTCGCAAGAAGGCCATGTGACCATGTGCAATTGAGGTCTGTAGAATGCTGTTGAACTCTTGGTCCTGTTGGTCTCAGCCTTTCGAGTCGTTACAGTGGATACAAGCCTATAACGAGAAAACGAAGTACCCAAGGCCCAAGGTACTACAATTCAGGGTCCACGTGTCTCAATGCTTCAATGCTTCCGACACCCGGGCATGAAGGCAGCACTCTAAACCCCAAGCCTTAAACCGCATAGACTGCGGACGCGGGACCCTAAACCTTACACCCTAGACCTAACCCTAAATTGTCGAAACCGGAACCCTAAACGATAGACCTGACGTCCGATTGAACCTTGGACCCTGAAACAGCAGAGCAGGTCGCAGTGTGGACAGCCATCTCTGCAGCGCCAGCAGTGAAAAGTCTGAGAGGCTTCGGCATGTTCCGGGATTGCGGTCAGATGGCTACGGTTCAGGGCTCAGGGCGTAATTAAGGCTTGAATTGTAAGTTTTGGGGGGCTGCTGCCCACTCCGGGAGTCATAGGTGCATAGCTGGACAGTGCAACCTCGAAAGCTTGGAAAATTGAGCTCCTCGCCCACCTATATACTCCCTCAACGTGAGGACATGAGCGGGGAGCCTTGAGAAGTGTTGGTAAACCAAAACCACGGATCCTTGTGCCGAGTTCAGGGCTTGAGGCTTAGGGTCAAGGGTTCAGTCTTCGGCAATGTACGTTTTGAATGACTCGTAACACGGAACCCCTTGATTCTCAGAGAAGATCACGTCTCGAACTTCGAAAGGCCACGAATTGCCGCATGCTTCGAGGATTACAGTACCGCATGGCTCACAGCCTTCAAACTCATCTGGCTTGAAAAATGCAAGCGCTAAATCTTATGACTTATACCTGATAAACCCCTAAATGCTACAAAACCCTGAGCCCGAAACCAAACCCTAAACCTTACCAGTAAACGGTATTGGTATTGCCACGGCACCCGGTGTAGCGTGCAACTGCATCAATCAGGAGGCAGCCGCAGATGTTGCCAATGTAGGCAATGCCCCAATTGCCTTCGCAGGGCTGAGTGCTCAGGGTTTAGGGTTTCGGAGTGCAGGGTTTAAGGGTTGAGGGGTAAGTGCTTCGAGCTTAGAAAGGGCTTACAACAGATTGGAGCCGAGCCACTCATCTGCTCGTGTTTCTCAAAATGATTCTTCCGGGTCGTGGCGTGGCTATTCAAAACGTCAGAACTGATCCAAAAGACACTGGAGGTACAACTAGTCAAGGACGGCATCACCATGATCACAATGATCATGATGACGGTCTTTCTGATTTGAGTACCAGTGGTCTTACTGTTGGCTTGATGGTTCACGAAAGCTGCAAACCTCACCGCGACCACCTCTAAACACAGAGTGATCCTGAATGCCGACACGACAAAACTGTCCGAACAGAACGCCGCGGAGGTGGTGTCATGTCGACACAGGGGCCGGCCAGTTTTGGTATGTTAGCGCACTCATTTGCCATGTAGGTGGGTCATACTTGCATCTCGGGACTCAATGCAGTCCGCAATGGCAGCAATCCAAATTGGCGTGTCCGCGAACTCCGTATAATAAATTTCACGCATGTCCATAGACCAATGTCGGGTGCTGACACTGTCGGCGGGGCTGTTCAACCACATCAGTGACGACAGTATGCCCATGCTCTATCCTGCTGACCGAATAAAAAGGGTATTGCGACCCTCCCAGTCCGGGAATCCCAGCCCCAGAGCCTGGTAGCAAGCATACCCAGTCCCAATACACCCCGGAGCTGATGCCTTTCTGGGTTGAGGGCAAAGTTCAGGGGTTCGTTGGGGGGCTAAGGGTCATTCTTTGGTGCTTCTTACGCGGCACCCCGCAGGGTGCTGTCATCGAAGACAAGTGACGGAGGAGCTGCTTCGCAGTAACCTGCTTCGACAGAAATTTCGAGACTTCTTCCATGGTCTTGGGGCTTTCTGCGTTGTCGGGTTCACGAGTTCAGCTCTTTCGGGGCCAGGGCGCTTCGACTCAGGGAGCAGGGCTTTGGGATTCTGGCTTTCGGATCTAGGATGGTAGATTTAATTTCAGAGTCTCTATTCAGAAGTATCTGGGGTCTTTCGCCTTCCAGCTTGTGCCCTCCGGCAGTACCAAAGCGTCTTTGGGGGACGGTGCAGAGCGCAAGAGCAGTTTGGATGATGTGGGGCTTGGGCCTCGAGTATGGTAGCTTGACAGATGCCAACCATGCATTGGGATAAATCAACACAAACCATTCGTGGTGGTCACTCCTTGCCACTGAGTAGGATCAGCACCTACCATGAGCAACACACGAAGTTTGACAACCTAACATGTAGTAGTTGTGCTTCGCTGTCGTCATCTTCTGTCAAAACCTCATGGACATGGAATTGAGCATCCTTCCCGCCCTCCATGAGGGTGAAGTTGGCAAGTACCCAAGTCTCTAAGTCTACTCTAAACACTAATCAAACCTTGAACGAGGTGGTACCGGGACCTAGCTTGCCAAGAAGTTAATGAGTTCTCTACGACTGCTTGTCGACTGCTGCTAGTTCCTCACGAGATGCTGAACCTACAGCGAACCAGCAATTCCAGTTTCGTTCCAATTGATGCAAGACCTTGCTGAGGTCGAAATGTCTTGTACAGCTGTTGGAGGCCCATTGAACCTCGTGAACACGTTTAGCAGCCGGAATCTACTTCTGGATTCATGAGTAGGCTCTCCCCTAAGCACATGCTTGAACAACCTGCTTTGGCACGTCTCAGGCATTCTCAGCACACATTGCCAAAGCAAAATATGTTCTCCTAAGTCCTCTACGGATCATGACCAGGTGTTCCATTCGCCGAACCTGACTGAATGCCACTG
>BGNK01001436.1:36896-76896 GCA_003297005.1 Symbiodinium sp. clade A Y106 | reverse complement strand
GCGGTGGCGGTGGTGGTGCTGGTCAGATCATCACAATCTTTCAGAAAGTCATGATGGTGGTGATGATGACGCTTATGGTAGCGGCGGTGGTGGCGGAGATTCGCTGCCGAAACCACCGTCGAGTTCCCAATCTGATGCAAGTCGGGGCACGCTTAACAACACGTCTACATCGCAACACCCGCATAGCCCGAGCCACTCTGAAACCCGACCCAGGTCCCAAACCATAAACCTGAAGGCGCTAGGACTACGAATTTATACCACCAGACCAACTCCCATCCCAAATCACTGACATTGCAACCGGAGCTGGACGACGGGCCTGGAACCTGGAACCTGTGCCCTGCCAGAACCCCAGAACCCACCCCCAGCGAACGGAGACTGAGCAGAGCAGCAGAGCTTACGGCAAGCAGACGCTCTCGTCGGAGCTTGAAGCCTTGAAGCCTTGAAGCCTTGAAATTCAATTCGCAGCTTATGCACGTTCCCTCTTCTCGGCCCCTTCGGCCCCTCTGTGCCTGTGGAGCCACGGCGAAAGCAGCCTTGAAAGACAACACTACGGTCCAGACTGGCTTATGAGTCTCAGGGGTGGGCCGGCTTAGGGCAAGATGAGCAGGACATCGAGGAGTTTAGATGTCAGTCGTTTTGGGGTCAAGGCACGAAAACGGTTACCTTTTAGCCTCGGGGGAAGTAAATGGTTTGAGCCTTGGGGGTTGGGTTCAGGCCTTCAAGGCCTTCGGGTTTCGGCTGACTTGGGACATGGGAAGGCCGAGGTACCGCAGAGGCATTCAGAATTGAGTCATGCAGGCAAGCCACCATGGACGACATGGGAACTCTTTGGAACACAGCTGCGAACCGGAGCTAACTGCTCAAACTGCGGCGGAGGCAAGAGGTGTGCAATCCGAGCTCTCCTAGATACCACAATGCAGGCGCCTTCACAATACAGAAGTGCTACTGATACTGTGTGATGTCTTATTCCGACCCCAAACCTGTACTCGGCTCGTTTGGTACAGGTTTAACAGTTATGCGCACATGCTCACAGACGCACTTACTCGCACAGTTTTACTATCTATCCATACGTCATCTACTCGGCAAGTCATCCTCATTGCAAGACATCAAAGCTCCAAAGCCGTCATGCCGGGATCTTGAACTAAAACTGCTTCGTCCAACCCTTACACACTCATGCTGTAAGTCGTACAGGCTGACATGAGCTGGAAGCAGCAAATCCGCAACCTTACAGCACTGAGGACTTGGGCATCAGCTGCCAGCAATCTGCGTGTTAATGCTTGTTGCACGACACCGACTCGCCGAGAACTGAGATCTGCATCTGTTTGGATGCTCGCGAGAAGCCTACACACTGACGGCTCTGGCTGTGGGATCCAGGATTGGAAAGGAACCGAATATAGACGTAGGGCGGGTCTCGTGTAACGTCCAGCCCGTCAATCAAATTCATTCCATCACTGCTAACCCTAAACTACACCCACCAAGGGAAATGGTCTACCGCATCGGACTCAGAGCGCTGACCTTCCGGAGGTCTCGCTACCTCTGCACATCAAGGTTGAAGCTCAAGCTCATGCAGGATTCAGGGCGTCAGGCTCGGAGCTCGTGAATGTAGTAGTAACAGAGATTCAGATAGTGCATTCAGTCGTAGCAGTAGTAGTCGTACTGGACATAGCCGCTGCAGCAGCAGTAGAAGCAATATCAGCAGTAGCAATGACAAGAATAAGAAGACCGCCGTAGCCTGACCTTTAACGACTATGACACAAGCAATGAGAAGCCAGATATTCGTCACACTCCCGGCCCTACCACCAGACGACGTGCGTATCCCCTAGGCTCGACCGGTTGCAACATCAAGGATGAAACCAGGACAGCAGTAGTGGAGCCTTTCGAGTTCAGAACGCACAATCCACTTGTCCAAACAAACTCCGATGAGCCCTCTGCATCGCGTATGCCCTGAATTCACGAAGCAGATTATCCTGTATTACGTGTAGTACATTCCGTTATGTTATAACATAGTATAGTATATAGTATAGTATAGTATCGTATAGTATAGTGTGGTAAAGTACAGTATGGCATAGCACAGTATTGTATTTAATCATTTTGGTGCAAATGACCACAAGTTCTTCGGCTCAGAAGGGCTCCGCTTCCGATGGACGTGAGACGAATAAAAGAGAAATGCCACAGACCCCGGCCCTCCGACATCATGGACGAAGGGGTTCGGGGCTCCGATTGACGGAGTGATGGTTGAGTCGATGCCTTGCGGATTTGGGCGTCCGAAAGCCATGATCAAAGCACACCACCTGCTGCCTGCAGCTGCTGGAGCTTCATTTTCCCGAACCAGAAGCAGTACAACAACATGCCACCCTGCACGACTCACGACAATGGCTTCTGAGTATCATTCACTACTACTCAGCTGTCAAACTAAGTGAGCTGTCACCAATACGACTGACTACAGACTTTGTACGTAGCTCCTAAGGGCTAGTGGTTGCAACTGCTGTTGCGAACAACATGCCAAGATTATCTGCATGATTAGGAACGCGACGAAAACCCACGCGAAATCCAGCACCCAAGCCGCGAAACTCTCAACTGTCGCGGCATAAGCCTTAATACCCTAATCCCTAACCCCTAAACCCCAACCGCAAAGAGCTCTGTGCCGCCTGGGCTGCAGAGCCCGCATGGCTAGCGGTACTTGCTCCATCGCTCCTCTGCAACTTCTCAGGAATCCCTGCTTTACATTTCCAGTTTCAAGATCCTACTGCTGACCCTAAGCGTCTAGAAGGGTTCTACAAGGAGTTCCAGAAGTAATCTACCAGTGTTCTATGAAGGGAACCCTAGAGACCAGACAAAAAAGCCTCAAACCCACAACCCGAGCCCCACACCCAAACTATTTTTGTTCGGGGTCCCGAAGCTTTGACATCGAAACTCTCTACACAGTTGGTGCAGCCACCAATCTCAGAAAAGCTCTGTTTCTCTGACCAAGCAAAAGGCCAACGACTACTTAAGGCTCAAGGACCGTGGAAACCCCAAACTGGCACAAGGAGCACGTCCGCCGAAGCGAAGACCTTCAACGAGGACCTCAACTTTACCATCATGCCATGACTATACTGAACTTCGCACCCTTGGACACACTAACGGCTTTAGCTGTTTCTTAGGGGCTATAGTGACCAAAAACCAAAAAAAGCTTCCAAGTGCATGCCCCTAATATGACTCACGCTCCTGACTCTTTCATGCAGGGCACAAGCATGGCCAGTTTCGCCCTTGTCACCCGGGCGCGCCAGTCAAACGCACCCGAAACTACTCTAAACTCCCCACTCAACTCCCCAAACTCCTAAACCCCCTTTTACCCTAAACCCCTAAAGTTCTCTAAGCCCAAAACTCCGCAAACCCTGAGTCCCAGACCCTGAAACTCTAAGCCCTAGAAAACCCCCTAGCTTGCTACACCCCAAACCCTAAACCCGATAAAGGCCCTAAACCCCAATTAGACCCTAAAGCAAGGAAGATTCTAAGCCCTAAACTCCCGCAACCCCAAAGCAAAGAAGACTCCTTGGGGAGCTCCATGCCTTGGAATTTCTTATCTTGCGCAGCAGCTGCATCGCGAAAGGCCTGATCTTTCGCAAGGCCCCACATGCTGGGGTTTAGGAGTTTTGGGGCTCTAAGGGTGTAGGGATGACGGGTTTGAGGGTTGATGGTCTGGGCTCGGGGAGTTTACGGGATGTAGGGCGTAGGGTATCGTGACGACAAAACGATAAGGCCCAAACCCGAAACTGTCGCTCATAGCAACTCTTGATCCGGCGCTGAGAATCCATGCCTTACACTACTATACTCTGGGCCAAGAAGCCTAAAGCTTGTCCCCGCATCCGCTGGATCAACCGTCCGTTTGCACCGAAAGAAGACACAAGCACTGCGAACAGTTGACTTTTGCGAGCCCGCTCTGCTATGTTGGTGCCTTCACATAGTACTAACTTGCCGTGACAGAACCCTACTGTGAGTGCTCAGGGGACCTGTCAATGGACAGGCACATCTCCGAGGGAGGGATACAAAGCCTGAGAAAGCTCCTGAAACTAGAAGCAGTCATTGGGAACCCGCCTACACCCGCACCCCCACTTCCACGACAAACCAAAAACAGGAAACAAACCAAGCAAACATAATCAAAAGGCACAAACACCACGACGGCCCTTCCTGGGACCACATGTCGAGGCCCGCCTGACGCGCGGCCGACTGCTCTCGCATAGCCTGGATTCGTCAATTTGGAGTTAGGTTCGTATTTAGGGTTTGGAGTTGGCTTTGCCAACGTGAGGGCTACTTCGGCTGCTCTCATAGGAGGACCTGGAAGAACCGAGAACTGAAGCCTCTCGGGCTTCTAAGTTCTTCAGCCTCGCGTGTGCGCTGGCCTAGGGTTGTGGGGTGATTTGATCAGCCCTTACTTACTCCAGGCTGGAAGCAGGCTGCGAAGTATAATTTCCTTGTGGCATCCTGAGCTGTCGCCTTCAGATAGAGAACCTGTCATCAGGTTTGGAATGCTTACTCCCAGCCCACAGGACAAGCTGCATAGAGCGGCGGTGACGCCAGACCATGCACGCCCTGCACGCTTCCCTGCATGCACCCGGACCGAGTATGACGCAAGCGCGCACCCTGCGTGCCGCTGCACCTCAGAGTACTTAATACATAGCTTGAGTAACCTGTATGACGGAGGACTCCTTTCAAGAAGCAACCTGGGGAATGACAAAACCATGAGTGGGACAATGCTTAAGGATGTGAACAGCACAAACGCAATCGACACTCAAACTCGGAAAGGCCTGAACCCTGAAGCCTCACTACAGGCCCAAGCACCACGACCCCCAAATCCGACCTGAAGAGTGCAAAGCCCCGAAGAGGTCGACTCCTGGCCTTCACACGCTCGTTGTCAGCCCTGTTCTTTGCCCGGCGATCTTCTCGCTTCTGGAACTCATACTCCTGCAAGTTGAGTCTTTGCCCGTTCGGCGACTACACATGCACTTACTTGCACCCCTCAATCCTGAGACTACACTCCGAACACCCAGTAACTGCGCTCGGGTAAGAGCCGTAGCTAGCCGTCCTGCTAGTAAGCAGAAGAATATGTGCTACCGTTCCGTCATTCATTGCCCATATATGATCCACTGAGCACTTCCACTTGGTTTACAGGACCCGTCATGCAAGTGACAAGACAACCTTTTCGTTCTACACAAAAGTGTGGAAGCCTAAGTCTCCAACCCGAAGATCCAACTTCACCCAATCGAAAACAGTGGCTCGATCCAAGCCCATGAGACCCAGATCCACCTTGTCACCAAAGCCGTCAAGCCCGCCCATGTAGTCTCGGAAGGCTTCCACAGCCCGCCTAGCTTGAACCCCGACTTGCAGGAGCGTTCGGGCTCAAAGTTTTCGCTCCAGTCTCCAAGTTAGTTGGGGAAAGAGTTATGGAGGCATTCGGAGGTTGTTGGTAGAGATCGGGGAGTAGGCTGACCTCTAGACATCGACTTCGCACACGGCCTCGCCGTATGTTCCTGTTGATGGCGATGCCGATGATGATGATGATGATGATGATGGTGATGATGATCACCATCATGATCATGATGATGATGGCGGTGATACTGACAGCAATTAACGATGGTGATTGCAGGACGATGATAGCAGCAACGATGGTGATGATGGCAGCGCTGACGATGACCATGGCAATGTCGATTGCGAAGAAGGTCGTGACGATGATGCTGGCAGGACGAATGGCGAGGATGATGATCTCAACTCAAGATGCTGATGGTGATCATGAAGCTCACTATGGTGCTTGTGCTGTTCATTACATTGCGATGGGAATGCACACGGATACTTTGACAGGCATAATCGACATCAACACGAGGCAGACTGAGGCTCCAGGCTCGTGACTGTCTTCATCCAGGTCGTAGCTTCCGGGGTGGCGGTCGTACCATTCCTCAACTGTCACCGCATGCCCAGTCTCACGAAACCAGACTATAACAGGCAGGTTACATTGTGGAAAGCTCCTGGCCGATGTCTCGAACGACTGTCTTCTTCACTTCTACTGCTTCTACTGCTCCTGCTCCTGCTTCTGCTCCTGTCCCTGCTACTGTCACTGCTACTGCTAGTGCTACTGCTATGACGATGGCGACTATGACTACTCCCACTACGACTACGACAACACCTATGACTGGACCTACCACTACGACTACTGCGACTCCGGCGATTACTACTCCTACCAACCCTACTACTCCTACTTCTCCTGCTAACCCTCCTACTACTGCTATACGACGACTACGATTAAGACCACGCCTACGACTCCGACTTACAACTACTACTACTACTACTACTACTACTACTACTACTACTGCTGCTACTGCTACTGCTACTGCTACTGCTACTGCTACTGCTACTTCTACTGCTACTGCTACTGCTACTGCTACTGCTACTGCTACTGCTACTGCTACTGCTACTGCTACTGCTACTGCTACTGCTGCTACTACTACTACTACTACCACTATCACCACCGCCACCACCACCACCACCACCACGACCACGACCACGACCGCTACCGCTACCGCTACCACTACTACTAATAATAATAATACATAATAATACTGCTACTACTACTACTACTACAGCTACTACTACTGCTGTTACTGCTACTTCTACGACCACGACCACGACGACTACGACTGATTACGACTGAGACGACGACTACGACTACGACGGCTACAACTAAGATGACGACTACGAATACGACTACGAATACGACGACTACGACGACGACTACGACGACGACTACGACGACGACTACTGCCACTGCTATTACGATTGAGGCTGTTGCATGATGCATGCGTGTATGATACATACATTCGTGTCGTGCAACACAGCTCTGGGTCTCAATACCCAATGTCCCCATCTGTTAGTTGCTTCAGCCGGCGGGTCTTGAAGCTCTGGGACTTCTCGGTCAATTCCAGAGGTTGCCCTCTCCAGCTACAGCTATGAAATTCTGTTGTTTCCTACAACCTTCGGGCAGATCTGTTCCACGGTAAATTGCTGAAATGAAATTGCTCATCGATTCTGTCTGCTTAGAACTCACCGGGATTAGCAGACAGCTTTTCGAGCTTAGGGCACGCATCGAAAGACTGAAGAGGTGTTTGGCGATGCAGCAAGTCTGACAAAATATTGGCTGCCAATATTTCTGAAGCACTTGGGTCATTCGGCTTGCTCGGACCCCTTCATCCCGCAGACCTAAAATCAAGGTGCGTCGGCGTCATCCGAAACAAACAAAACCCAAGTCGGTAACTCGAAATCCGAACCCTCTGCCAGCAAACACCTCACCGTCACAAAGCCGAAAATCATAAAACCCCAAACCCTTAAAATCTTAAACCATGCAGCCCAAAACTGCTCTGTGCACAATCCCTGCCGAAGCTCCCAGCCCTCTTTGCCAGGACCAGCGGGTTCCTTCGGCTTTCAGGGATGGTCAGAAAAGGGCTACAACCGAGACTATTTTTGGGTCCAAAAGCTGCCTATCATTACAGGTCCGGATTCATGAGTTAATGCTTTCCCCTAAGCACTGGCGACACCCCAAATCCTTCCCTCGGGTACTGCTTGCCGCGATACAAAGGCTTTGGAGGGCAAAAACTGCTCCATGTGTTGGAATTTACCATGAATCCGGCCTCCGACCGGTGTCCATGGCGATCCTGTGTAAATAAATGGACGCGAGCGCAGACTACACACCGCACCACAGCGGGAGCCGTGCGCCTCACGGATCCTAAGTAAATCATAGGACTTGCGTACAAAAGTTGAACCGACCCCCACCGAGAGCGACGTTTGTGGCACGGGCGCGGCACAGGGATGCGATCTCTCTTTACTCTAAACATAAACACCCCACGGTGTTTGGAAACTTACGGGCATCGCAATGGAGGTTCGGGTGGAGGACGGGCTTCACAGTATTTAGGGCTTGTCCGACCGCAAAGCCTGGCAAGCCCTAAGCCTACGTCAGCAGTTTTTCAGACCTCCATCTTCAAATCAGGCAAATGGAGATTATCCCTCTCACTGATGTGAGGATCTGCTGCCCGGGAGATTGGTCGCTCCGGCTGTGCAGGGTCGTGTGGACATAGTAAGGTTAGAGAATTCCCCGTTTCGGACAGACAGCTTGTAATTCCTAAACCAGATGAAAGTCTCAATCAACCCAATGTTGCAACAAAAAACCAAGAAACCAGTCCTCAGGTGGCTCTTCTTCCACTTCGGGAAGCATCGCACGCACCTTGCGGTACTTCAGATACCTGCGATCCGAAGTCTTAGTTTGGGTACCGGGTGAGGAAGCTTGACATGAGTCGCGTCAAAATTACTTGTTCATGCTGCTTTTGTCTTTGAATTAGCGCGTCCCCTATCGTTCTCCGAGCTTTTCGCCTAGCGCACTTGCAAGGACCATCCGAAGACAATACGACTATCTTAATTACTGGGATCAAGGATACTACGGCGTTAGAGTAGGGAGATACAATAATTACATAGCATATCGTATATGACATGTGGTATTCCAGGTTGTGGCCTTAGGCTTTCTGGAATTTTGGAGCATAGAGTGAAGCCTTGCCTTGGGGTTTCCCCACCCAAGCTTTACTGCCCATTCCTGCCGTTTACTACCCCTTACTGCTTCTACTGCCTTCTACTGCCCGTTACTGCCTTTAATGCCCTTTACTACCCTGTACTGCCCGTTACTGCCCTTTACTGCCCTTTACTGCCTTTCACTGCTCTCTACTGCCCGTTACTGCCGTGTACTGCCTATTACTGCGCTTTACATACTGCCCGGTACCTGCTCTTTGCTGCCCTTTACTGCCCTTTACTGCCCGTTTCTGCCCTGTAATGCCCTTTGCTGCCCTTGGCTGCCATTTGCTGCCAAGTACTGCCGTTTACTGCCACTTCACAAACTGCCCTTTACCTGCCCTTTACTGCTTTCTACTGCCCTTTACTGCCCGTTTCTGCCTTTTGCTGCTTTCTACTGCCCTTTACTGCCTAGCGCTGCGCTTTACTGCCCTTTGCTGCCCGTTTCTGCCCTTTATCTGCCCTTTACTGCCCTATGCTGCCTTTTACTGCCCTTTACTGGCTTTTGCTGCCCTTCATTGCCTTTTACAGCCTTTTACTGCCCTTTACAAACTGCCCGTTACCTGCCCTCTACTGCCCTTTACTGCCTTCTACTGCCCTTTACTGCCTTTTACTAGAGATAAGTGAGACCCTCGCACGCAAGCATACTTTCAAGTGCAACAAGTACCTAAGTGAGCCATGGCCTTGTTCGGCAGGTTTTGGGCCCATTTGGGGTATCGACCGGTTATCGATCTGGTTATCGTTCCACATCTGACATGAAACCTGAAAATCTGCAGAAGGTACGCAGCACAAGCTTTCAGCGCACAGGTTTCGGACAATGCATCATTTGAAGCCTCGGACCTCCTCACGCAAGTTTAGCACCTGACTCGATGGACCTCTGAGCCTCCGAAGCAATCCGCAAACGAGTTTAGCCTTTGGCTCGATGGACCTTCATGCCCCTGAAACCTTCCGTGTACATGTTTAGCACCTCAGTCGATGGACCTTTACGTTTTGGAGAAATACAGAGTTGAAGAGGCTATTAAAGCGAATGCAGAGTTCAATAAGTTTTGTGGAGAAACACAAACAGAATGGTTGTGGACAAATCACACGGAGGATACGTGCCTCCTAATGCAGTCTTGTCCACTGTTCTTAGGCCTCTTAGCCGTTTCTTTGACATCCCGTATCGGCTAAGACGGACAACAGTTTCCACAGTTGCTTAAGGCTTCATGGGTTGTTTTTCATCTGACACCGCCCCAGACGCACGCCTGTGCCTTGCCCCTGCCTCTGCCCCCTCAGCCCCACAAGCAACCCCCCATTCTTTCTCGAGATTCAAATCCTGGTCTTGTGGATTTGCTGTGGAGGTCCCAAGTTCTGAAACCGAGTACGGCGCATGCTTATGCGAGCCTGNTGGTCTTGTGGATTTGCTGTGGAGGTCCCAAGTTCTGAAACCGAGTACGGCGCATGCTTATGCGAGCCTGTCCTATATCATATCAAGTAACCCTATCGTTTTAGCGCGTCCCCTATCGACCTTGGGGGTTTGGGCGCAACAACTACCCTCTACACTAAAATACATAAACGATAATTTTGACCCCAACTCACATAAAGATGGCAAGGAACATCGTCACCACCAAAGCCTTCTGTTGTTTCACCATCGACACCTCCATCATTAGTACCAGCGGGGAGTCATCACCATCATCACCAGCATGATCTTCATTACCATCATGATCATCATCACCGTCATCATCATCATCATCATGATCATCATCATCGGCTTCAACATCACCATCACCATCATCATTCATCAGTACCTGTGTCATCGTATTCCAAGCATCATCGTCATCCCAGGCCAAGTCTGGGTTTAGAAATTCTGCGTAATCCTCATTATCATCACCAACACCATCAACACCAACATCCGCATCAGCATCTGCACCGTCATCATCATCGTCATGATTACTAATTGCCAAACTGCCATGACATTCTTCTAATCCCCATGGGACAGCATGAGTCAGCCCTGTTAACGTCGCTTGGCCTTCTAACCATTCTGACCATACTATCCCACTAGTATCCGTGCCGAGACAGCTACCCCCCGGAACCTAAGACAGAAACTAACTCGAAAGGTGCATGTTCTGACAATCTACAACATCTTAAACCCTACACCATAAACCCCCAAAAGCCCTGAAATTACACCCGCCACAGCACGGGACCTGATGCACGCTTGTTTCGAAGGGGCAATCCGCTCCGAAAGCTCCTTCCAGATAGACAAAGATTAAGTGGGTTAGGGTTTACAGTAGGGCTTACTGTAGGGTGTAGGGTGCCCTTGAAAGGAGTGCAAGGATTGAATATTCACAACCAGGATTTGCGACTCAAGACGCAGAGTTCCTGGGTTGGGCGAGGGCGTAGCGTTCCTGGCCTTGGGACGTGGGCGCCGTGCTGTTGGTCGTGGTGTTGATCGAGCCTTTGTTTGTGCTCGTGTCGTGCGCCTTACATCATTTCTCGCCGCTTGTTCGCATCTGGCTTCGGCAAGTGTCTCCGTCGCGTGGAACCTGTTTGCAGGATGGCATCCCAAACATAGCGAACCATGCACGAAAGTAACGATGCAGTTCGCGAGAAACATATTAGCAACAGAAGAAGTCCTTCGAGCTCATGTGATATCCGCTAACGTAAATGATCAACATATCCACCGACCCCTCGGAACCGGCGCTCAGAAGTTGTGTTATAGGTTCTGTGGTGGGTCATTGGAACTGAAATTTTGTAGGCACGTGGTATGCAGCCCCTGCGCCGGAAAGTTGGAATCTTGAATAAGGGCATCGGACTTGGGACACTTGAGATCAGTTGCACCCAGCTTACTACAACTCTGCTGTGCAGCTCTACTCATGGCTGGCAACCACCAGTAAAAACTCGGCATGCCTCAGCCCTGAATAGGTCGATTCCATGAGATCCCGTGCTTTACAAATTTGAAGCCTACCACCCAAATATCGCTCTTCCTGCTGTCTTCTTCTTGTTTTGGTACGCACTGCAACTATCCGGAGTTCCTTGTTGATGATCTCGGAGTTTTCGTCCTTGTCCAGCCAGTGCTCCAGAATCGCGCGAGCCGCCTGCAAAGCCGAAGCGTTTTGCCCCAGTATGCCGCAGTTACCCGAACGTAGGAGGGCAAGTTAAACACGGACCTGAAACTTGCAGTCCAAAAGCTTTGGGCCAGAAGCACTGATGCTCATGACAGTCTTGTGCATGCATGTCAGTGTATGTTCGTGCCCCCTTGCGCGCTCTTTCGTCCTCCTGGCACATACAGACATTGACATATGTACAGAAAGGTAGCTAGATAGATAGATAGATAGATACATCAGATGGCTAGCCGGCCAGACAGACAAACATTGCAGGTCGATTAGCCGGTAATACATGGACAAACATATCTGTACTCATAATCGCTTGCTTAGCTTATTCGTTGCCATAAACATTAAACACCGACACCCTCAAAGCCAAGCTGCCTCGGAGTCAAGCAATGCCTTCGCGCCCCAGTTCAGGCCCATTTTGGCCGTGATCCACTTCTTGAACATCTCGGCTCGGGAGTTTGCACATCAAGTTCACCCGAACCCTAAACCTCAAAGTCCTAAATCCTAGGTCTCACACCCTGAACCCCAAACCCGAAACTTGTTGGGCTTCGGGCTCTGGAAGTTGGGGTTCATGTCGTCAGCCTTCTGGCTCTGGGGCTGTAGGGCAACATACTGCACCAATACAGAACTCCGAAGAAATCTTTGAGGGCCTTAGAGCTTCATCATGCTTTTGTGCTGGCCGACCGCTGTCTGTTCCTCTTCCTCCATTGCTGCTGCAGTGCTACAGGTTTCCTCATGGAAGAAGTGATTTCATGACGACAACGATGTCTACGATGACAAGCAGAATGGCAACACCAAGGGCACGATCAATCCCACGACCACGACGACGACAACGACGCTGCAGCTGATGACGACGTCCGAGCATCATCGTCATCAGCCCCATCAGCACCATCACCAGCGTTAACAACGTGATTAACATGATTCTCATGATTCGTCATCATCCCCACCACTGTCATCACCGCCACTGTCACCACCATCATGACCATTGGGGGTTGCAGACGAGACAGGCTCACCAGTCGCATCGTATCCGCCGTCCTTTGAATTGCTGGCGCGTTTCGGAACCCTGATTCTAGCAGCTAACCTCTTTATCTCAGGTTCCGGAGACTTCAATTCCCAGCAACAGAAAACCAAGAGAAGCCTAAACTAAGAGGCGTAAATCATAAGAGTCGTTCGCAAGGTTAACGCATCTGCAAGCTTACTACAGGCTACTCTGCAGGATCGCCTAAGAACCTAATAACTTTGAGTTCAGGGCTCAAGGTCTAGGGTTTAAGAGAGATATGTACAGCCCCAAAGAAGCTCTTCTCATGCAGCCGAGGCACGGCGCCGTCGAACTTGGGCTTGTTGGCCAAACGCATGGCGGCGTACTGCGTGGAAAAGCGCTCATCCTGGGAGGATAGGGGTTGGGGTTTAGGATTTAAGGTTTAGGGTTTTAGGATTTAAGGTTTAGGGTGTTAGGATTTAAGGTTTAGGGTTTGGGGTCTCTGTTCGGTACTTGGCGATCGTCAGAGTTGCGGGTCAAAGACAATTCACTTCACTTGTTGTGCAGGCAGTAATTTTAAAACCAGTCGCTTAACTTCCCTAAACCATAAATGCTCTAATTAATCTCTAAACTTGACGGCAAGATGGAGTCTGAGCCCGGACTGAGTCTCCACAAGGAAGGCCCCTGGTGTTCCCGCAGCAGGTGCTCTGAGATTTCGGCCCACATGAAGACCGTGACTTCATTCCCAAGCATGAGGAGGCACCTTCTGGCTTCGGCAAACAGGGGAAAAGACGATGTCTTAAAGGCCCATGGCTTATAGACATACAATTAATTAGCAGAGGCATAGGGTCTCAAACATCGCAGAACTGCAAGCTGAAGATGCGGGTCGGTCTGCGCAAACTCGATCACAGAACACAGGGCAGCAACTGGGTTCTGCAGGGTCCTGTTGGCACGCGCGGTTTGGAGCAGCGCAACGGAACAAGAGCTCAGATCCCGGCGTGTCAGCAAGAATCTGCACAAAGTAGCGAACCAGTTTGCCTAGCATCAGCAACAGTCAGGGGAGTCAAAGAACTGTCTGGCTGAACAGCAAGATTCTGGAAGTTCCTTACTTCGGGCGGGAGGAGATAAGAGTCCGGATTGCATTCGCAGGTTCAAGCACAAAAACTCTGAAAGCAAACTCACCCCACTGCTCTCAAAGCTTCACACGACAACTCTACCAGAGCGCAATAAACTGTAGTTCTCGCACTTCTTGTCTTTTGGTTTTCAGGTTCCTCCAAAAGCGGCCGGAATCACTCTGTGACACCAGTGGTGCCACGACCCAGCAAGTCAGGATGGCAATGTGGGTAATACCAACTGACAGGAGAAACTTATCATGAGCAACAACAGCTACACTTCAGAAAAGAGTTAGTGCGACGATTGCAGCTACACACCTCAATAGACTCAACACCACTCGTAGTGAGGTTTGGGATTCCATGAACGAGGATCAGGGTGATGGAATGGCAGCACGAGTAAAACATTTTCGTTGATTGCTTCCGTGTCTCCATGACAACTGCAATCTTTCGTGTGAGAAAGGCAATCAGCCACGACTGAACAATGGAGCATCAGAAGTGAAAACACCTAAGTCCCAAGTTGAAGAACAGCCGGGTCGGTGCCTATTCTGCCCTCCGAGCCATCTTTCTGCAGCGGCTGTCCGACGACGATATCCTGTCGCCAGCTGTGGGAGCTGAGGGGCCGCACACCTCTTGAGTTTCCCTGCCTTTGGAATTCCAAGAGAAACGGCACTAGCTCGCCGGCCTGTTTTAGAACTCCGGTTCCCCCAGAGCACTAACAAGCTTCTGAATACAACACTCTACTGTAGACTCTACAGCAAACCCCAAACTTGGCGCCAAACCCTCAAAGGAAGCCTTGATTCGGTACGTGCTCGCGATTTTGACAATCTGGATCGCCAGCTGCTTCCAGTCCTGGAGCATGTGCAGGCACGAAAACGATTGCACAGTGCCGGTCGGCCAAGGATGAAAAGCAGTAAAAATCAACCTAAGTAAGACGGAAATCCTATTCGCACTCCCGGCGCGGCGCGGATGGTCGTAGCGGCTTCAATCCGTTGCATGCAAAACCAAACGTCCTTGCGCAAGTGGCATATTGAGGTCTCTTGAGGAAGCCCAGATCGCAGGAAGCAAACACCAAAGGCCAAACTGCACAGAGGGGACAAGCCACATTCCGGAACGAAGCAAGACATCGCAGGTGAGGCCTCGCTTTGCAACCCGCAAGGCAGGCATCAAAACCGGACCAAGGGCGAGAACGGCCCCCCGAAGGCAAAACCAAAAACAACAACACCCCTAATCCCTGAAAATTCCAGATTGAGCTGTGTAGGTTTGGAGTTGCCTCAGCCCAAACGAAGCGCAGCGTTTGATTGGACCTGTAGGTCTTCAACAACAGTTTTCTTCCGCCTTGTGCAAGCCAAGCAGTAGGGATGTTGGATCACAAAGCCTATGATCATGAACAACCTTTAACCTTCGAGCCTATGTTCTCGAACTCCAGACGTCAGACCCTCGCCCCCCCCGAAAAACGCTAAACGCGCCGCGATCTGTCCTGACCAGTCCGCAAAGTCCCCATGGACATGGTGTTGACACCACCTGGAGACGCATTTGGGGGCGACCCAAGCATCAGAGATTCAAGTGACTGAAGGGTCTTGAAGATCTTTTGATATCTTTAGTTTTGGCATTCGCACGCTATGGGTGTCGTGGCGTCGTCGTCCTAATCGCAGTAGGCGCAGCAGCAGTGGCAGCACTGGTGGCACGACCAGCAACAGAAGCAACGACAGCAACAGCAACCAACACCAGTAAGTGGCAGCAGTGGCATCGGATGAAGCCACAAAAGCACCGCCACCACCGCCACCCCCACCCTGCCATCTGCAGCAAACGAAGCAGAAGCAAACCGTCTCCAAAATCATGGCCAAGGCTGCATTCGTGGCATGGCGGAACCATAACTGCAGAAGGCTGCTAGTTCTGCTTGCACGATTCACATACGTCAAACAAAGCAGGGGCGCATTGAGAGCTTAGAGCTGCAACAGTTAGCGATTCGCGCTCCGGAAAAATCACGGCCAACATTCATCAATGCCACCCAAGAACTTTTTCACAGATATCTGCACCTTCACCCCAACTTGCTCGATCGGAACCTCACGGGGTCCGCCCGCCTAAAGACATGGCCAGCCCGCAGAAACTGGGGCCAAAGTCCACGCCCATGGACCTGCAGAGCGGGATGTTTGCACAAGCACCTGAGAGCGCGACTACCCATCATGCCGATTATGGCCATTCTCCAACCAAAAGTTGTTGATGCCTGACAGTCTTGTTGCAGCTGCGTTATCGTCATCTGCAAGTCCTACTGTGCACATCATCACCAGCATTCACATCTAGCATCATTGAGCGAGCGTCATCACCATGGCGATGAAGATGGCAATCATGATGATGATGGTGATGATGATGGTGATGATGATGACGACGACGAGGACCATGATCATGATGATGACGATGATCATGATTCTGGTGAACGGGATTACTACGATCACCATCATTGCCATCACCATCGTCGTCATCATCATTATCATCAGCAGCAGCATCGCTGTAATCATTGCGAACATGATCCACACCAGCACCATCAACACCTCACCGGCATCATTACGGCGGCGATCGTCTAAGCGTCCATGCGGTCATCACCATCAGAAGCACCGTCATCATCATCACCACCATCATTATCATCACCAACATCATCGTCATCATCATCAGCGTCATCAGCCCCGCCATCTGAACCGACCGTCGTCATCATCAATGACATCATCATCCTTGTCATAATCAACCATCATCGTTATGGCCAGCATCATCTAAAACAGCACCGTCGTCGACATGAACTCGTGGCCTCAATCGCCACGGAAGTGTCATTAAGCACCATCACTTCTCAGGGGTTGCGGAAGCCTTTCAGGAGAAAATTCCTATCAATGCGGACAGGAACGGCAGCCACCAACATAACTTTAGGTTATCGGGTTTAGTCTATTTAGGGTTTAGATTTTCGGGTATCGGGTTTAGAGTTCAGAGAACGGCAGCCACCAACATGACCCTGGTTGACTGACTATGGCTTTGGGCGCTGTGCGGCTGAGGATCAAGAAATCCTATCGACACTAACTGCAACTTAAACAGTAATACTAACATACTGTGATAAGAAGAATAGTATCAATAGAATGAAAATTGTACTTTTACTCCGATCTACAGTAACGCTTGTTGCGAGGCTTTCGGCAGATGCATATCGGAGCCTCGGCGCTTTGCAAGATATCGCACAGCCCAGCCAAGCCACAAACCGACCCCTGACTGACTACTGTTCCCATGTATAAGTTGTTCAAGTTGTTCCAGTGCCCCGGCCTCTTTCGATCCACGAGGGACATTGGGCGGTATGCCGGATTTTTTGCCTCGTCCTCGGCACCCCAGTTCAGCTTCATCCAAACTCTCTAAGCAGGCACGACTTAGGGAGGCTTGGCTCAAGCCTGGAAGCCTGGGCGCCAAAGGCTACGGCCACCGGCGAGTCCGTTATCACTGTTTCGTGCCTCGAATTCACACTGAGAGTCGGGGCATTGGGATATGTAGCGGGTTGTTCTGAAGCACATAGCACTTCAATTGGGCTTCCCCGGAACCCTCCCCCCAGAAAGGTCAACCTCTCACTGATGATTGGTAGGATGATCGCGACGCTCTGACTGAAACTCGTTGCTTCGATCCCATGATGCAGGTCTGCACCTGCAAGTCGAAATACCGAAAAGCGCAAGGAACAGGCCAAAAAGCCAGAGCTCTATGAGAACGTGTCTACTCTCGGACCATAATAATGTTAATAGGATTCGGGGCATATTGGAATGTACTTAGGAGGAGCCCTAAGAAAAGCGATGACCACTTGTTCCGCACCATCTTTAAGCTTCTGGCAGCACTTGGCCCGACTGGTCCATGAACCTGTCGGCTTCAGGAGTCTAATCCACGGGCTTTAATGATAGTCATCGTCATCATAATGGTAGTACGAAGTAATTCTAACCATAATGATGACAGTACAAGCAACAATAACAGCAAATCATCCTCCCCATCATCATGATCATCATCATCATGATCATGGTTTCAGAATAGGCTATACGATGGCGCAGAATAATGACAAAAGACAACGAATGTCGAAACGGAGCACCTGATGTCCGCGGCGATGATGGTGAAAGTGATGATGATGTTGGTTATGGTGATGTTGATGATGATGCCACCAATAACAGTGTTAATAGTAACAATGAGGATGACGATCTTGGTGGCGATGGTGACCTGATAGGAGGAAGATGACGATAATGATGACGACGACCACCATGACGATGTCCGATGATCATGGACATCTGGGTGGTGACAAAGAAGATGATGATGATGATGATGATGGTTGCTGCTGTCGCTGTTCCGCTGCTGCCGCTGGCGGCAAGGGCTGCGGGTAGGGGTGCTACTCTGACGTTCTCACGGTTGAATTACCCACAGCACCTGCCCTTTTGCCCAAGACCTCTGACCGCACATCCCACAACCACTGGAACTGTCTTTGCCATTTCAGACCCATTCGAACCCTTTATCCGGATATCCGCCTTGATACTCTCCAAGGCATACCTGGCCAAGGGCGGGAAAGGAGAGATGCAAACTGATGGGACAGATGAGCGTTCCCCTGAACCCGGTTCCGAAAATGACAAAGCACGGCTAGTTCTTCGTTGAGCCTGCCTGGTGTAGTCCGTCCAGGTGTCAAAGCCTTTCGGAATCTTCCTTCCACTGAGGCCTGCGCACCGCTTTAGGACAGGCTCCAGGTTGTGAGGCTGTAAGGTTACCCGAAACCCTATAAACCGCTCAGGCTGCGAAGATTCATGGCTCGGTCTGGGCAACCAACTCTGAGCCAGGCCAGCAATGAGCTGAATCCCACATTTCTGGATTCAGCTTGGCGCCAAGCCCTAAACCCTAAACCCTGGTGCACCCCTTCGGCTTCAGGAGCCTCAAGGCTGGGAAACAAACAAATTCATTTGGCATGGTGCTGATCACTACCATTAATGATGATGATCAGGATGATGGAGATGATGATGATGATGCTGGTGGCGGTGGTGGTGTTCACGGTGACCGGTGACGGTCATAGTCATGATGATGGCACCTCGCACGAAGATGACAAACGCAATGCTGACTATGATGCTTGCGATGGTGAGGTTGATGCCGCCAGTGCTGATGAATGTGGCGACGAAGATGCGTGTGGCGATGGTCCGGATCGTCGAAGGCGGCATGACACGAAACAGGGCAGCATGCTGATTTTCCACACAGTTACACAGCACAGCGGGAATTACCATTGTTTGTTTCCTGTTGTGGCACACGGTTTGCTGGAAAGAAAGCGCTAGTAGACTGGTGACAGCAAAAATTGCCAACAACCGGAAGCAAATTCAAACATGGGTTACCCATGCTAGCGAGAGGCGAGCAGAAAACCTTTTCACTACTGCCACATTGCCATCATTGCCGTACCGTTACAACCTCCCACCACGACCACTTGTACCAGTACGGGTTAGAACTGCTGATATGTAGACTCCAAGGCTACGGTTGTTCCATCTTCCGCTACAGGCTACAGCTTCCTCTTGCTCTGGAAAGTACTGCTACTGCTTCTCCTACTCGCACCGCGACTTCTAGTCTCCATGCCCCGCGTATTCCTCTACTACTACCACTTGTGACAATTCCTAAGACGACTAAGGACGACGATGACGAGGATGAGGAGGTGGAGGAGGAGGAGGAGGACGACGACGACCACGAACACGCAATTGTGAGTCCTACCGCTGCTGTGGTCAACACGACCGACAATGCAACTCCTACATTTAGTGTGGCACATACGATTGTGAGGAATGGACGAAGCAGGATCTGGATCATACTAGAAATAGCTTGACTGGCACAAACTTTAACTTGTCAGGGATGTGAGATTTGGGCGTGACCTTCAGTTCGCCATTCGGGCGTCTCGAAGTTTTCTTGCGACACACCCGTCCTGGGCGAAACGGGACATTACTCACAGCCCGGGTTCCGGGGGCCGGCTCTCGAGCCCTGCGGAGACTTAGGGATTCACGGCTGAGGGTTTCCTGCGCCTGGGGCTCAATCCGACCTCAATCGCATCATGTACGGCATCTACGGGACTATCTTGTATTCAGGCAACCCCAAGCCTGCACTAGGAAGTCCAATCCCATGAAGCTCCATAGCTGCAGAGAAGCAGCCTGCAGCTCATCCTAGTCTTATGACTCGTTCAGCTTCAAAAACATCTCAGTTGGATAAGAAGAACAAGCCTGGAGCGCGCAGCAGCAGTCCCCAAGATTGTCGCACTTCTTGGGCCGCTGGGGCGGTGACAGCCAGGATAACAATGATGATGATGCCAAAACGAATACTGATGTTCATGATGGTAATAGTCAGAATAATCAGAATAAAATGCAGTCCAGGCATCTTGCCACTTGGAGGAGAGCTCTCAGAAGTGCCGTGAGAGCTTAAGACTCTCAGACATTCAACTCAGGGCTAAGTTCTGCTCACCTCAAGCAAGAAATCATCTTCAGCGCTGCACATCCGAAAGCCCCTAAACTCCGAATTAGTAACCACAAAAGAAAGGAGCTCGCCTGACAGTTGCAATCGAAGTACTTCCTACAGTCGACCCAAACCTTTTTTGCGTTCTCTCGACCTCGGTCTCAAACCCTGTATGTACAGATATGTATATATATATATACATATACATATACATATACATATGTATATACATGTACATATATATCTATATATACATATATATATATATATAGTTTCACAGAAGTTTCAACACTAAACAAAATCTGGGGTCCGGGCCCTCGGACTTGCGACTCCTGCAAGGCACGGCGCAGGAGTCGGCTTTGGGGTTTAGGGTTTAGGTGTAGGGTGTAGGGTTTAGGGTTTAGGGTTTATGCAGGTGCTTAAGGCGGCCAGCCTGAAAAAACATAACCTGCAACAAAGGCGCTTAACCCTAAGTCTGAGCTGTTCCACTCACTGCCCCAAGTCCGCAAGCTTTGCTCAGCCCATTTCTGCCAGGCTGCTGCGCGGCAGGCCACGCCTTCGGTGGGAGGCTTCGGCTTACGGAGTTTTCTGGCTTGGAGCAATAGCAAGAAATGCAACACAAGAAAACAATAAAAGCAGAACATAATAAGTGTAACACTAACGCTGATACTGATGACCATAGTCATTTTACAAAACTATCAATAGTGCTAATGATAATAGCAATGGTCACAATACTTGCAACTTGCAAAGGCCGGGCAATTCGGTCTGGAGGCCTCACAGGGCTTCGGGCTGGTCGATCGGATGCCCGTGCGATTGTGCAAGCCCGGTGGCCCTTCAATGTGAAGGGGGTCGGGGTTTAAGGGTTTAGGCTTTAGGGCTAAGGCAGATGACCACATTCAGACATGATGAAACCTGTGCCCCAAACCTTAAACCCCAGACCCGTGACACCGAGCCAGGCTCAAACAGCGAAGAGAGACCCGGAAGCCCGACCTCCCGAGCCTACAAATTGCAAAATCCCCCAATAAACCCGAAACACTGGAAGCCCAAACTCGAAACCCAAGATCCTAAACCCTAAACCATAAACCCCAAGCCACTCCTCTCTGGAACTTCAATCGGGCTCGGCCTGAGCAGTCTCTCAATGATGGCAGCGAGTGGCTCCCCCAAAGTCCTCATAAAGAGAGGGTTTAGGGTTTAGGGTGAGCTATGGCAAGAATAACACAGGGGCCGTAACAATTGCAATAGGGCTCGGGATCTACAAGGGTTCCAATCTCAGATTAATCTATATGCCTTTTGGTGTCAGCGTTGGATTTGGGGGTATGCTGTACCATAATTATAGCAGGAATTGTAAGGAACTAGTATTACCAAGTATTCTGGCCCCCATTAGCCGGCGAGGGCTCTTAGGACTTATAGGCCTTGAATACGACATAGAGCTTAGTTTGCGAAATAAGTTGAAACCGCTCACCCACAAACCCTGAAACCAGTCTGCCGAAAGGCCATGCAATCGAAAGAAGCGGTCCGCCCTCAAAGGCTGCTTGGGGAAAGAGGTGTCATCTGCTGTAGTTCAACATTTCCGGATTTTGCCCAATGAAGTGAGAGTTAGAGTAGGGTTTTCGGGCATACTACGGTAGAACTATCATGACTGGAAATGCCCGGAGCAGTAAATAAGCGCTCCGCTTGTTGTCCGGCTCCCAACCCTTGTGGCTATCAGCCGAGGAGGAAATCTTAGATATTATATGGTGTGTATTCTATCCTACATACCAAACGGAAGAACTGTGAAAAGAAACATATTGGATATTGGTCTACCTCCATCTTGCGATCCTGTGAAGGTGTGGGAGGTGAAGGTGGCGGCAGTCAAGGCACCCAAAGCCTTGCAAGGTGAGGGATTTCATTCATCAGGCAGCTATCTTTCTACTCTACTTGCGCCTTCGTGTTTTGAGGAGGTTGTCGGAGAACGCATTAGTTCAACCAGAAGTGTATATACATTGAGGCATCTGGCAAGGGAGGGAACAACGGAAAGGAAGCTGTGGTGCGCAACACACAGGTGCGTTGTTCGGCCAAGCGAGCACCTGGAGCTGCGATGACACGCCTTGTGCTGCTATGCTGCGATGCTATTCTGCCACGTCCATTCGGGAACGACGCAGCTGGTGCTGCAAAGTACAGCACACCCGTCTTACCCTGCCTATCCGGAACATCGTCATAAGTATTGTGGCACTAAAACAAGCCCACTTCTATCCATACAAGATAAAAGCTGGCATCGGATCCGGAACTAAAATGGTGGAAATGACGACGCTTAAACATACGTGTAAAGAACGGCGAAGCGTTGTAGAAGTTTCGTTTTTCTCTTATGGCTAAGCATTCCCCAAATGCATCTTTCTTGTATCGGAGCAAAGATAGAAAGCGTGCTTCCTAGCCGCCTAAGCAAGCGTTCATGATCATCTGTGGCCGGCATAATATTACGGAAACCTGTACAAATACCAATGCTACTTTTAGTGATGGCGGTGACAATGATCGCCGTGCTGATGATGACCATGTTCATCCGATGTCTGGCAAGATTTTGCCTGTGCTCCTTAATATGAAGCTGTGCTTCGATCGACATCTTGATGTCTAAAAGATGTTGATGCTGTGCAGCATGCAACAGTGTAGCGAGGTGTGGTGAGTGGTGAGCCCTGGGGAGACAGGTGATTCGTAGACGATCATCCTGTGTACGCCGACCTCTATCTTCTGGCAGTGTTAAGGTCATGCATGAAGGAAAGGAGAAGGAACAGGAGCAGGAGAAGGAAAGGAAGCAAGAAGCAGCAAGCCGCAAGCAGGAAGCAGGACGCTGCAAGGCACCAAACCGAACCCGAAACTGTCTACGATTGAAGCCACTTAAGCCTTAAACCCTCATCCGTAATCTCAAACCCTAATCCCTAAAAATCCCTAAACCCTAGGGCCCTAGGGCCCTAGGCACTTATGCCAACACCTTAGACGACCGGATCGAGGCCTGAAGTACACGGGGGGCCCTGGCTCTGAGCTGCGCCCGGGCCGCTGCCGGCGCGCTCCTGTGACTCTACGACTCTACGTCTTTGTCTCTGTTTTTTAATGCATTAAGGGTTTAGGCTAGGCTTTAGTTTGATGAGTCTTGCTTGCATTTCGGTGCCTGGGGTTGTTCTGGCAGATCTGCAAGATGCACAAAAGCCATTCACATTCGGCATACGCGGCCGTTGTGTTGTGGTTGCTAGGGGATCAGGCCAAGTATTGAGTGCTTCGAGGCATTTGGGCCGGAGCTTCGAATCATCTTAGGACCTGACTAGACAGAATGTGGCTTAGCATTTTGGGGTCTAGAGTTTATAGGGCTCCCCTACACGCTGAACTGCCTTCGGTTTTGTGATTAGCAGCGCTGACTATCTTCGGAGGGTGTTGCCACAGCACCAAGCCGATCTGCAGATTCTGCCTACATGCCGAGAGCACCAGGAGTAACTAAGACCAAGACCCAGCTACACAAACCCATGATATAGAAGTCAAAATAATTACTAGGTGCATCCCCGCATCCCCCTATAACTCCCTTACCGTGCTACAATACACGCTCAAACCCTATTCGAATAGTAAAGGCTCCTATATTACAAACCCTGAACTAGGAAATCCCAAGCTGCGGCTTCCCGCGTCCTCTGCGGGCAGAACGCATCGCCGCTCCCAGCCAGCAAGCCGGCCCCGCAGAACGGGAACATGGCACTATTAACTCTGATGCTTCGATGGTGCTCATGTGAGTACTATTCAGGCTTCCAGGTTAGGGATCAGCTGTTTTGCCAGAAAGAGTGGGCTCAGTGTGTGCTGTCGTGCGTGCGGGCGAGTCTGTGCAGAGCATGACTCCTCTCTTTGACATCTCAGGGTTCGGGGTCTGGGCTCATCGACTTACAGCCTGGTCAGGTTGCACTTGGATCTCCGGATGTCTAGCAGCGGCAACTGAAAGCCTGCGACTCATGTCGAGCCAAGCTCCACAAATCCCCTACCCTTGGACAACCCGGGAACTGCCAGAACAGCTGAGACGCATATGTGACCCTGGAATCGCTCGTGATTCTCGCTACACTATGCTCGAAATATGTGTAGCTTGTACTGTTCGTTGCTCTCCCTTCCATGCTGTTGCCACCAATCTCGCGGTTCTCGCTAATCTGGTTCCAAAGTATGTTGCTTGCACCAGCGGAATGCACATCTCTTTACAACCGCCAGTTCGGTGCTCAATACCCATTTCTCACGGTGTATAAGTGCAAGCGCTTCGCAAGCAGTTCGTTCACAATTCAGGTCCTACTTGGGGTTAAGGCTGTCGTCGGTGTTCGTAGGTGTTGCTCGTGCTTACTCCAGCAAAATCCTAGCCAAGTCGAAATCGAAGACATGCTGTCAGAAACAGAAGCAGACCAACCAACGAAGGCAGAAGCTTGCCGTCTCTCGAAACTTTGAGGTAAACAACACAAACCAAATACGGCCGGAACTTGGGTTTCAAGCCTTACGTGTCGTGATGGAAGATGTCGAAGAAAACCACTGGATTCAGGAGTTATAGGATTTTGGCTTCTACGGCTTGGGGTTTAGGGGTTTTGGGGGTCTAAAGGTTTCGTGTCGGGGTTTAGGGTTCAGGGCCTGTTCCAGGTCGACGGAGATATTACCACCAACAACACTCCAGCTACAGGACCCAAGTCCTGCAACTGAAACTCCCGGCAGAAGAGGAGTCGTATCCTGGGCTTTGAAGCAACCAGGAGCAAAAAGATAATGGCTCCCATTAAAAAAAAAACGTCATCCAAAAACACAGTGCTCCAGAACCCAGTATCCAGCGCAGCAGGAAGACCTGTGGCTCTATGTCCAGCCTCAGGGGCTTTAGGGTTCAGGGCTTACGGTGTTACGGCCTAGGTTTTGGATTCAGGATTTCGGGTTAGGGTTTGGGGTCAGGGTTTCGGGTTTAGGATTCACTGCCGCGGCAATCACAATGGTCGGGAGAAAGATGCGGAACCTGATAAACAGATCATGAGAGGGAGCGAGGCGAGGAGCAAGATCATTCCCACTGACTTTGCGACGAAAGCCATGCCAACGGAGTCGGGAAGACTAATACAAAACACCAGCAAGAGCGCAGCAGACTAAATTACAAAGCTATTGCGCAACGAGGGCAGGACGAATACTCAGAGTACTACAGCTGGGAGCAGAAAAGGCGGGCAATGATGGAGAAGCAAGATCTTTGAACCATCAGGGTACCAAGACAGAGCAAGTCGGACAACTACGTCAACTGCTGCCATATAATGAATGAGACTCTGTGTGACATCAACGCACCCTCAGCATTGGGGTAATGCCGGGCAAGAGCCTAAACTAAACGCAGCACGAACATCAGCAGGAGCAACCCGGAACAAGCCACAGTGTCCCGGAAATACAGGTAGTTTGGCACGAGGGCTAAGCGGTTTCAGCATTCAAGCCCGTGGGTCAGGCATCTGTCAAAAGTCACCAGTGCAAGCGGAGGAGAGAATGCCGCACTTACCCCAACACAGCTTACTGGATAGTCAAGTGAATTCCGTTCAAGCACTGACAGTCTTTTCAACAACGTTTTGCAATCTAATGCGCAAAATTTGAAAGACAATGGCGAAGATCGAAACTCGAATGGCGGGAAACGTATGTGTCAGATATCTGTATCGCATACTATGTTACGGCCTGCAAGCTTAGGTTTGAGACCCAACTCTCCATCCTGGAGCCCCTTGACCCAAATCGGCCTCTTGAGGTGGCCGAAGAGATCCTCGTCCACGGCACGGATCACCTTGGAAACGCAACTTCGGTTCGCAAAACCACTCATCTCATTCTCGATTGGAACCCAGAATCCTTAAGTCTTACAGAAGTAACCCTGCAAAATAGGGGCCTGAATACGAATAACTGAAGCATAGCATCTCAGCTTGTCCTTTTGATGCGTATAAGTAACACCAGCCCCGGGCACTGGGCAGCATGCACCACTAAAGCAGTGAAAGACTTCCAAGCTCAAGCGACAAGTTTCCGGCCTGTGTATCATACGTACATACACAGATGTGTATGTATGTATGTATGTATGTGGGTATGTACGTCTGTATGTATGTTTGTATAGATAGATACATACATACATACATACATACATATGTATGTCTATCTACAGGTAACAATAATAGTAGTAATACTATCAAAGCCATTTACAGGTGGGTAGTTATTAGGTGGGTAGTTTCCCATAAGCCTCCCATACCACTCCTATAAGGTAAAGCGCGTCTTATGGGAGTACCATGGAAGAAGAACTACCCACCTGTAAGGGGCTTCTATACTAAGGATAGAAGAAGATGATGATGATGATGATGGTGATGAAGAAGAAGAAGGTGATGACGATGATGGTGATGATGAAGAACATATATATATATATATATATGTGTACATAAACATAGAGATATAGATAAATACATGTTATATATGCACATATATACACAAAAAAAGTAAAAACTAATATACATGTATTCGCACACCTGCATGTATACATGTATATACACATATCCGTATGTGTGTATGCATCATATATCTAGCGAGACGCATATGTAGGATAGATAAACGAGGTTCTCGCGGCTTTCGTCGCGGCCTGTGAACCGCATTCACTCCGTGGACCCCGAAGAAGCCTTGACATCCCAAGCGTTTAGGGTGTAGGGACACCAAAAACCCTGCCTAGACCCTAAATGTCCCGAAAGCCTGAACACATAAACCCTAAAACCCTAAACCCAAAACCTGGACCTCCATCTGACGTCCATAACCGCGGGCCTGCAGATACCCCAATGCGCCCTGAGTTGATCATACCGGGCGGTACGTAAGTATTTAGGTCCCTATATGAAACACCTTGAAGCTGCAAATGCAGTGGCGACCCTGAAAAGCCTCCACAATGGAAGCCCGAAGCCGCACTCTAAACACAAACGGCCTCGGAATCGCCAAAAGACGGAAGGCTCCCAATAACGGGCCAGAACCCTGGTAAGAGGAGCCGGCCGTGTCGAAAATAAATTGGCAGCGGACCAAGATTGCCGAGTTGGCGGCGCCTTTTGGACACGGAGAGAGGCTTGCTCAAGATGTGCAGTCCTGCAAGGCGTTGGCCTTACAAGATTGTGTCGCATGGGCGCAGCATCCTGCTGCACTGCCCGGATATGCGATAAGCAGGTCCAACTTGAAGCCTCGCCACTGACCCTGCTGCTGCTGCTGCTCGTGCTCCTGCATCTGCTCCTGCTACTGATGCTGCTGCTGATGCTGCTACTGCTGCTGCTACTGCTACGACGACGACTGCGACCGCGACGACAACGACGACGACTACTACTACGACGACTACTACGACTACTCCTCCTGCTGCTGCTGTTGGACAAAGTTTGTGGCAAGATGATGAGCCGCGTCCTCATCAAAGAATGAAGCCAAAAATAGAAACAGGCAAGATGTGAGGTACAGAGAAAGTGAATGAGGCGAACGTGTCTCGAGTTGCAACGGTGGAAATAGCCGGGCTGAGTAGAATCACGGCACTGGCCGACATGCGTAATAGTAGCATGTGAAGAAAAATCTCACAGCTCACAGGCCTCTCCCACATCTTCTTCCCTTTTGCGAGGCTCTGGAGAACAGTATGCAAGGGCTGCTAGCTAGATGAATACACCCGAACCCTGAGCCTCAAGATGTAACACCCTGCTGCCTTGATCACCACCTGCGAGCCGCGAACCTCAGAGACTTTGCGAACTCAGCAACCCAGCTGGCAGGTCTTCGACTTTTAAGCCTTGTTCCAAGGGTCTTTCCAGGCAAGTACATGCTAACTGAAGCCGCCGAGTCTGCTGTACCCCAAACCCTCGGCCCTGAACTCTGCACCGGATGCTTGGGATATGAAGGCTGCTCTGATGTTTGTAGGGCCTAGCAGCCCAGCAAGCTCAAGTGATTCGGGGAGGGCTTTGGGAGCATAGGTGCTCGGAGGCTAGCCTTGCAACTTCAAGGCGCTTCCATGCAGGTTTAAGGCTCATACTCAACACCCTCAGCCCTCTTGCGGAGACCAACGCGACTCACCTGGGAACAAGTCCCAAACCCCAAGGCATGCGAGTGACGCTCCTTACCCCCAAGCGGTCGAAGACCAACGTGCGTCCCACACCCCATGATCATTAACTCAAGAGCGCACAGTAGTCTGAACATGTTGTCTCTGCTCTTCCTCCTGAGCGCCCCACGTGGCAAGTCCCCGATCGGCGACCTCTGCGGACGGCTAGCGCTCGTCACCAGAAACATTGGCCGCAGCCTGGGAATTTGGCAGGAAACCTTTTGGTAGGGTTCTTCGGGCTGAGAGCTTCGGAACCGTCATGATGACGATGATGATGATGAAACCCTAAACCCCGAACCCCGAACTTTACACCCTGAACCCTAAACCCCTAAACCCCAAACCCTGAACCCTAAACCAGAGAAGGACTGCTCCAGGTCGCCGGCCCGCGCTCCATGAGTTGGACGAAGCAGGCAAAGGCATCTGCCTGCCGGTCTCAAGCTTCTTTTTGAATTTGCGCCACCGCATACACCATGTGTGCAAAAGGTTATGTGCGTACATACATACATACGTACATACATACATACATATATACATGTAACTATAAGTGTATGTATGTCTGTCTGTCAGTATGTATGTCCATAAAAGTTGTGAGAATAACAATCATAAGACTAAGAATGAGACAAACAAATAGATATATGTATATGTATATACAAGTGTCTACATCTACATACATATATATATATATATGTATGTTGAAGACTGAACATGCGAATGTACGTATGTACCACGCTACCTATCTTTCTATCAGTCTGTCTGTCTCTTTATCTAACGCTCTTTTATGCTGTGCTTCGATCTGCCTACCTATCTGTGCCGCGCTCATGGCTTCAGTCTTCGAGTAAGTTTCCCAGGACTCTTCCCATCGTGACGTGCATTGCAGTTTCGGGAAATTTAACTGAAGATGATACTTCCGGAAAACGCAGAACGTTTGAACCTTGTCGACATCATTATTCACAAGGTTAGTCCCCGATATGCTGAACCATCGGACTTCTCCACCCTTTGCTGCTATTGCGAAGCCCTTCCTTTCAGAACATTCACCCCGAACCGCCGTGGTTTGGAATGCGTAGAATCCACCCACAGCGACGCAACAGATTGGCTGACGTTCGACCATTGAGCTGTCCACGTTGTGAGTACTGGTACTCATAAGACCCATTGGATGGGCAGTTGTAGTAAGGTTGTTGAAGGGCGTCAAACGTTTGACACGGAATAAGATATTGAGGCCTAAACTGGGATTCGAACGTGTGTCTGCACGAAACATTGTGACCTGTAGACCAGGGATCGCGAGAAGAAGCATTGTCAGGATTATGCAGACTTTCTGAGGATTTCAGGGAGCTCTTGGTCAGGATGCTGCGAAAGACTGTACTGGTCTGTGCGGCCTGTTTTGTTCAGCCTCTGCTACTATCCGCCGAGTAATACACCATAACCACTGCAATCCACTCGGACATCTTTTGTAAACAGGCTTCCAAACATCAAGAAATTTACACCATGGTTTGGTGGAAACGGGTGCACCGATGCCTGCCACTCCTCAACACGTCAACATTCGAGGGACAACGGTAATGACTCCGAGGCACGGTAACGATGGCCGAGTTTGCGGGACGATGTAGGATCTGCTTGACAAAAAATACCGGTCACAAAATCCAAGCGCCACAGGACTTGTTATTCATGCGTCCACAGACTTGTCGCACAGCGGTCGCATATGACAGGACTGGCCTTTGGCCTTATGGATGTCAGAACTTGGAAGGGGTCCTCAACTTCTCAACTGCCGTGGTTTCCAGTGGAGGGTGGCAGCGTGTGCATAATATGTATCTTTACGTAGCTATGCATAAGTTTAAAAGTAAATGAGTTCATTAATTCATTAATGGATACATATAGGTATACACATTCGTAACCTGCGAAAAAGCTTGTTCGTGCGGATTTGCGCCCATTTACTTTTGCTTGCACAAAGGCTTTAACATTTCCAGCGACATAAGCGGTCTTTCCTTGCGCGCACCTATCTAGCGAACCAAAGAACAAGGCCGCGGCGGTTCAAGAGTGCAAGCAAAGCCTTCACCAGGCAGTTACCAGTTTCACGAAATACCAGTAGCACTAATCAAACAAAACAAGACCAGCAAACCGGAAATTGGCGACTTGCAGGTGCTGTCTCCAAAATCTGCCCTCTCGAGATCTTGCGCCGTTTCTGTGGTTGAAGACCCGAGCGTCTCGGCACATTTTAGACTATACTTACAACGATTTCACCCTGCTATCTTGATACTGATAGTGGTCTGCGGCGACCAGCTAAACACCCGTCTCTCACGAAACCAATATCCCGAAAGCCTCAGGCTCCAAACCGGTCTGCCTCGTTGTGGCGCGAGCCGCAGAGCCGTGGGCCAAGCGCCTGACAGGCAACCGAAAGAAGAACGAGCATTCGCGATGGCATCGGTCTTGGATCTATTGGTGGAGAGTAGCAGTAGCAGTAGCAGTAGCAGTAGTAGGAGTAGTAGTGGTAGTAGTAGTAGTAGTAGTAGCAGCAGTAGCAGTAGCAGTAGTAGTAGTAGTAGTAGCAGTCGCAGTAGCAGTAACAGTAGTAGTAGTAGTAGTAGTAGTAGTAGCAGTCGCAGTAGCAGTAGCAGTAGCCGTAGTAGTAGTAGTAGTAGTAGTAGTAGTAGGTGTTGTTGTGGTTGTGCTTGTTGTGTTTATGTGGTTGTTGTGGTTGTTGTGGTTGTTGTGGTTGTTGTGGTTGTTGTGGTTGTTGTGGTGTTTGTCGTCGTCGTCGTGGTTGCTGTTGGTGGTAGTAGGTGGTAGTAGGTGGTAGTAGGTGGCAGTAGGTGGCAGTAGGTGGGAGTAGGTGGTAGTAGGTGGTAGTAGGTGGTAGTAGGTGGTAGTAGGTGGTAGTAGGTGGTAGTAGTGGCAGTGGTAGTGGAAGTCCCCGTCGTAGTGGTGGTAGTGCTAGTGGTCGTGGCCGGGTGTGGTAGTGCTAATAGCAGTGGCAGTGTCGGTGTCGCTGCTGGTGGGAACTGTAGTGGTAGTGGCAGTGGCAGTGGCAGTGGCAGTGGTGGTGGCAGCGATGAAGCAGCAATAGTACGAGTAGGTGGAGGCGGAGCAGCTGCAGGAGCAGCAGCAGTCGTCGTCATGTGGTGGTGGCAGGAAGCAGTAGCAGAACTTGTTGCGGGTGTTACAACAGAACTTTCTACTGCAACCCAACTCGCGACGACGGCCGCAACAGTAGCTATAAGCAGGATCGGTCCCAGCATCTGGACATGGTCCATACTTGTGGTCCTGATTGCTTCGGTGGCCACGAGGATGACGACTACTTGTACATAATGAAGACGACGTAAGCACTGATGATGATCATCATCATCAACATCATCATGAAGAAGAACACGATGGTGACGATGACACTGACGATTCTGATGAACATGATGAGGCCTCCGATCATGGTTATGATGATAATCGTAGAAATAATGGTAATAACAAGAGTACGAAAAAATTGATGACGATGATGATGGTGATGATGGTGAAGATGATGGCCATGATGGAGGTGATAATGACGATGATGCTGTTAGGATAACAGCGATGGTCATGATGATGACGACGGCAATGATGATTACATATCTCTCATTTGGTCGTGCCGTTTCGGTGACGGGCTGTGTAGCCTCACGGTCTACGCCGCCATTGCTGAACCTCGGGAAGGCATGGAGCACGTCGGAATGCTCCCATGCTGATTTCAAGGTCCGAAAACCAAATACCCCGAATACGGAACCCACGGAAACCATTTGCTTCAGGCTGAGCAGCCACCGTTGTGGCTCTGCCTCTGACTCGAAATAATGGAAGGCTTTTAACCCCAAACAGTGTAGGAATCGAAAGACGAATGCGTGCCGCACTACCTCCAGCTTCAGCTTCTTTCGAATCGCCCGCTGAAATCTGAAATCCTACAGGCTATCTCGAAAGCCCCTGACAAGCTAATAATATCGGGACCTGAATGACTAGAAAAGAGCTTTCCCGGTGTATCATAATCAAAATAACAGTCATCATCATAAAAGAAACCCTAACGTTTGTAGTTGTTCGGAACCCTTTTTTGCAAAGCCTGCTGTCAGCGGCATCGAAGGCCCAAAAAACCCTCCTTCCTCCGCTTAACAGTGCTGCTCAGAGTTGAAAGGTTCAAGATATTTTGAACTCAGGGTTTCTGGCCTTTTTAGGGCTTTAGGCTTAAGGGTCGTTATGACTTTAGGGCTTACGGTTTAGGGCCACTTAGGGTTTAGGGTGTAGGGGTCAGGGTTTCAGATTTCGGGTTCCGGGCTTGGGGTTTGAGCTGTAGCCTCACCCCAAATAGCTTAGGTTTAGGGCCCGAGGCTTAGAGTTTAGGGTTAGGGCTTACGGTTTAGGGTTCGCAGTTTGGGTAATACGTAGGGAATTAGGGTTTAGGTTTAGGGTACCTAAACAGAGCGTTCACATCGTCTTGGGCCGGCTCTCTCCCTGCTTCATCACTGCATAGAGGACAGCAGCCAGCTCGTTCATGCCTTACAGCATCCGGGTGTTGAGGGAGAATAGGCATAAGCTTTGATTTCATAACGATTCATAATGATTCCGTTGATTCCTTTAAGGAACAGGAAACCAGGTTTTTAGGATTTGCAGAATGATTTACACATGGCTGCCCATCTCCAGGCTCTCAAGGAGGCTGATTTTCGCTCTTAAGCTTGCCGGACGCAAAACAGTTTGGGGTTTGGGGACACCCTAAGGCTCCATGTCCCCATATAGTATATACTGAGGTCTTAAAGAGGTTCCTATTTGGCACTTTAGGGGGAAAGTATATACCATATGGGCACATGGAGCCTTAAGGAAATGTGAGCTCACTGTTGAGCAACGCCCCGCTGCGCTGCTGGCTCAGAATATTCCAGCAATCACCACTCCAAACACTACGTGCAATGTCGATGCAGTGATTTGATCCCTCGCAATCCTCATTTCCGAAATGGCATCTCGGTATGCGTAACCCTACTCCGCTAGACTGTCGTTGAAGGGGAAGCAAAAGATCTCATACAATCGCAACCTGCATCCAGGCACAGGCTTCGTCAGAATAGGCATTGGGTGAGCCTTCGGGTCTACGGTCTTACATGTCCTAAAGAAGCCCTGGTTCTTGACCTGACTCGTCTGCGTTGTTAGGGCCAGGGCCCTGCCGGTAGCTCTCCGAGGGCGTCATCGAGGGGTTCCTGGATCTACACCTCGACCCGGCAGACCAACCTAGACTACGTTGGTGCGCGAAATCGGCTTCGATGCCGCAACTGCTCCTTCACCGAACGACCGAATCCTTGTTTCAATCCTGCGGTGCTCGGAGCATTGCAAGCATGAGCAAACATAGAAAACGACAGGACAGGACCTGCCCGCGTGGGCCCATCTTCTACATTCTACATACTATATGTTATGTACTCGTTTTATTGCATCTTGTATGTTCATATTCTGCAATAGCAAAAGCCGTACATTGTAGCATAAACAATATGTGTCATAGAAGATATGTTATCTGTTTAGGAGATATGTTCTCTAGGGCACAAGCTGTTTCGCGCTGACGGATCTCATCAGAGGGTTCCTGGGGCCGACTCAGAGCCGTCAGACCATATGATATAAGATAATACTATATCAGTCTGTAATATGCTGTAATCTGCTGGAATATACCCCTGTACATTAAAGCGAAAGCCTGGCTACACAAAAAGGGTTCAATCAGCAAGTGTGCCGGACGAGCAGAGATATGGCCAAAAGATCACCCACCGAAATCCGAGGCTGCGTGCCAGTGAAACAGTATCCGCTGCAGGACCTGCCCAAGCGATGGAGTTAGGATCAATCGAATCTTGCAGGGTCTGAGGGCAGGCTCAGCACCACTCCAAAAAATCTATAACTAATCTAGCTGGGCCACCGTGACGGCTTTGAGTTGAAAGCCGCAAGATATAAAAACAAAACTACCATTCCCTAAGCCCTATTCATAAACCCTAGGCCATATACCCTAAAACCCAAACCAAAGCCCCACTGGTGTACCAGTCCTGAAGCCTTTCCGGAAGCGCATAGACACCACAAACCCGCAGGCCGACAGCATTGAGCTGTTTAGGGCTTAGGATTGGATTTAGCTGCTTTGGGCTGAGGCTCTGTCGGGTATCTGTTGCTTGGTTTTTTGCGGTGTGTGGCTCAGTGGTTTACCACAAACCCAGAACCTACACCCCTAAACCCCCAAACCCTAAACCCTGACCCCTCGACCCCCAAATATCTAAACCCCTAAACCCCTCATAGTGCCTTGCTTAAAGATCTTAAAAGCGACTTTGCGGTTGCCTAGCCGGCTGGCCTTCCTGCTCTCCGGACTGGACAAGAACTGGCACTCCTGAGCTTCTCAGAAGCTTTGTACGGGTCAGTGCTTAATGCTTGGGGTTTAGGGTTTAGGCGTTCGGGTTTTGGGATGTAGGGTTCAGGGTGTAGGGTTTGGGGCTTAGGATTTGCGGTTTGGGCTTTGGTGTTCCGGTTTCGGGTTTAGGGTACCTTGGTAATCGTGCCTTGGACTTAGCGACTAGGGTCATAAACAAGGTGACTATGGTTCGAATTACTTCTAGCTCCAATTTAAGTACTTGGGCTCCTGAGCACCGAGGCCCCGCTTTTCTGTTGCACTCTTTCTTACACCAAGGTCGACGGGTGCATTACTGAAGGTTACTGGAGGCTTGATTGGGGGCCGAGAGGAGCCCCGAGGGATCGCTTTTGGAGTTGCCAAGAATCTGGAAACGTTCGCTCGACATCTTTCCAGATCTCCTTTAGGAGCTCCTCGTTCACCTTCGCTCGAAGAAAACGTGCGGAGCTCCAATATAGGGACCTTCATTATTGGAGTAGGGTTTTGGGGTATACTCTGATAGATTTATGCCAGATCAAGACTTTAAGGGGACATGCTTGCTAAATTACCCGACCCCCACATTAAGCAAGTGCCCTGAGCAGTTCATTGTCCAGAGGCCTGAAAAGATTGTTTATTGCGAGTTCGCTGCATTCACAGGAAAGTTACTGCAAAATATTCATACAGAGTCATAAACCTGGGGTCGATTTCGAATCACATAGGTTTTGACGGCATGCGGCTCACTCGGCTTGGCTTCCAACTGACCCAAGAATTCTCACCGAAAGCATGGGGAATGTCAGGGCGGGCCGTAGAGAACGTAGCCCCTCCTCTTGAGATGTTGGAGGGCTCTGATTCGGGTGCTTTTGCGGTGCTTGATGAGTTAAAGCTCGTTGTTTTGCACATCAATCAACGATCTAGCAAAAATCTAGGCTGACGTGAACCGAGTTGAGCATGAAGTCATAAAGGACTCTTCGTCAAGTACCCTTGCCGCCCAAAACCCTGCACGCTAAGGCAACACGCAACACCAAACAAGCCTGAAGCTAGTCTTCCAGGTTTCGATTCAGAACGCGCTTCCAGCTGAGGTTGGTTTGCTTCTTTTCATGTATAGGGATAAGCTTGCAAGGTCAGCAAGCCAGGTCGAAGTGCTTCTGAGAGTAATCCTTTCAAACGTGCGAAAAGGCCTGAATCTTCAGGTACGGATTGTCCACGTTCCGAGACCTAACACAGCAGTAGGACTCCATGGTACAAGCATGCAGCATGGACGCGATCAAGTGCAAAGCCTCAAACAGCGATTGAACTCAAGAAGCTTGGAGAGCTTGCTTGAGCCAACTGATTGAAACGGATGAGTCACCAAGCGGTCTAGATTGGCACAGTATCATAAAATGCCCACCGATGGTACAGATAGCCAAGGCTGACCATGCCGTCATCGTCGTTGCCACACCCCTAGCATCAGACCTACTGCTACCACGACAGCCATCCCTGATCATCCCTGTCTTTGTGCTTTAACCGCTGCCTCTGTTCATCGCCATATACCACCATCACCAACGCTGCCATGATGGCATCGTGAAACTGAACAACACCTTTGTCATCAGAGTTGTCACCAGCATCATCAGTGACATCAAAGTCAAAACACGACAGAACTCTCAGCAGCACCAGGCACAAGCCGCCATCAACACCACACCTCGAATGCAACCAGGACTGCAAAGGTCGAGCAACAGACCACGAGCAGAACCACCACCTGCCGAAGCCATTGCCGCGATGAGTGCCACACCATCACGACGCAGCAGCACAACCCGCACCACCAGCCGACCCCGACCCGCACCACAGCCAATGCCACCACCACAGTCCACAAGAACCACCACGAGCACCGATACAACTAAACACCGATCTACAAGAAGAAGCAATACATTACAAACTGCCAAACACAAACCAACAGCACTACAACAGTAATGATGGCTATCGGAATCTGTTGACGAGGACAACACCAAAACACAAGAACCAGTTGCTGAAGCATTTATCAAAGCTACACTCGCAGCAGAAAGAACCACAAGAAACGAATGAAGAACATGACTTCAACAGCAGAAGCAACAGCAACAACTACGTACAATGACAACGACAAGAGCAGCAACAGCGGCAGCCGCAACCGCGACAGCAGCCGCAGAAGGAGCAGTCGCGTTGCTGCTGCAGCAGCAGCAGCAGCCGCGGCGGCAGCGGCAGCAGCAGCCGTGGCGGCAGCGGCAGCAGACGCAGCAGCAGCAGCATGGGCAACAGCAACGCCAATGAAGACACTGAAACCCAAGGGTAGGATTCGACATGTGCTTGCATGGTCATTCCATGACACAACCAGAAGAACAGCACAAGAATGGCCGAGGGGGTAGCAACGGATTGCAGAGCTTCGGGTCCACGGCCTTCACATCCGTTTCCCTGAGGCCGGCATCGGGGCAGCCGACTGCAAGTGCTACCAGTAGCTCATGTAAAGCTTTGCACTTTAAGCTGAACCAAAGACCTTGCTGCGCTGTCTTTGTACCTGGAATATGCATAGCTCCATGAATCTGGAACCAACAACGATGGAAACTTCCAGTATCAGTTTAGAGCGCTCACCGGTAATGCATGTGCACAACTCAGAATTGAATTGAGCGTGCCACCGTGGTCTGGTGTCGGACCCAAACACCAGAGCCATGATTGATGTGCACCCCGAATCCTTGAACCACAGCTACATCCCAAGTGTCTTTGATAGATACGGAAACAACATCAAAACGCCAAACCCTGGTAGAGAGCCGGCGTTGGTCATCTCTCAATTGGGGTTTCGGTTGGGGTAGCTGCTGCTACTTTTGGTTTTCGATGGTTGTTGTTGCAATTCTTGTTACTATTGACTATTCGTATTACTACAACACTTATTACTACCATGATTGTTTGTGTTGCTATCATTACAACCATTAATAGTATTGCTGCTATAGTTAAATTGCTTTTATTGCTGAGGGCTCCCCGCTGTCCCGGCAAACAATGGCAGAAAAGCGAGGCAAGCGCTTCCGATACTCGTCGACCAGTTCGGCATAAAGCTTCCGATGCCTGGGTAGAGTTTAGCTCATGCCACCCCTGCGATCTTGGGAGAAGGTACTACTTTTATGTAGAACCAAAAGAACCTAAGCTGATCCTGAAAAAACGGACCCAAGCATAAGTTACAGTATACCTTGCCCACTTTGGGTAATAATGCCACCGTCAACCCATTAGATGATTATTCCTAGGGTCCCCCCTACACTTCACCGATATATCACTACTACTTCCCCCATTAGATGATTATTCCTAGGGTCCCCCCTACACTTCACCGATATATCACGACTACTTCCCCNGATGATTATTCCTAGGGTCCCCCCTACACTTCACCGATATATCACTACTACTTCCCCCATTAGATGATTATTCCTAGGGTCCCCCCTACACTTCACCGATATATCACTACTACTTCCCCATTATACGATTATTCCTAGGGCCCCCCCTACACTTCACCGATATATCACTACTACTTCCCCATTATCAACACAATTATGGGAATAACCATTACCCCATCTATTATCTCTAAGGTGGCATTATTACCCAAAAGGGGCAAGGGGGTCCTTGTAGAATTTGGTTCAGGGTTTAGGGTTAAGGGTTCGGCGCGGTCTGACTTTTTGCGAAGCCGCCTTAGCACTGCATGGCACTCCACATCAGTGGAAGCCGGGCTCAAACTTCTGCTTGACATCTTCTGCCAGGCCGTCCAAAATGGATTCAGCACAAGCCACTTGCTCACACACGGACTTGCCACTTTTACGGGCACCGGGCTTCAATGCATCCTGTCCATCTTGCAATGTTAAGCTCTTGCATGTCGTGGGCACTATGTACAGGCAAACAACTCCTCCAGTGCAGTCTTTTGGCACTGGAACACGCTCCAGATGCCTCGTCTGAATCCGGGTGTGTTCACGCCCTGTTGCGATTTGGATGAAGTNCTGATCAAATGCTGGATGACTCCATGCTTGTGGGTGCACATCGCCGTCTCAACACGACTTGAGACCCAGCCGATTACATCACCAGCCACACGGTCCGAGCCACCACCCTCGGTTTCTTCGCACTCATCGAGCAGTTCACGGCTCCCACGCAGGACCACCATCGTGTGAGCATCTTTGGGGGACAACTCTTGACCACCAGAGTTGCGACCTGCCACGCTGTGTGTGAACTTCTGTAAACTGCCTTCAAATTGGTTCTGTAGATACATCACGGCCAAGCGCGGCACCGTCAAACCGCAGTTCTGGTCCAACTCACTCTCCTTGGCCTCCAAATCCTCTGCACTCAAGTTCGGAAGCTTCTTCGTCTTCAGCCAGATATGGAATTCGTGGTGCCTCCACACAGGGAGCTGCAGAACGTGGAGAACTCGCACATCGCCATCCTTGCCGATCAACTGCGAGAGCTCGGAACCAGCACTGGCCACCACAACCAAGCGATGCAAACCGTAGACTGCGCAGGGGCTCTGCGAGTTGAAGTCAAGGAACTCNCGCACATCGCCATCCTTGCCGATCAACTGCGAGAGCTCGGAACCAGCACTGGCCACCACAACCAAGCGATGCAAACCGTAGACTGCGCAGGGGCTCTGCGAGTTGAAGTCAAGGAACTCGGCATACTTGACTCTGCCGTCTGGCGCAACATCCACCAGGCCGATGGCTTTTCCTGCACCATTCCAATGCACTTTGCTTCCGCGCTGGAAGGCTTCAGTATGCCATCCTGCCGGGCGTTTCCGAGCAACGAACCAGCACCGGTCCGTAGCGAAAAGCACAGCAGTAAATGGAGATGCCTCTGACAAACACTCGGAAAGCAGGTAATTCAACATCGTTGTCTTGCCAATTCCGGGCGTTCCGTTGACGACATAGGTCTGTTTGTCGATGCTGCGGAGCGATTCTTCGCTGAACAACAGGTCCCGCATCTTCTTGTAGCAGTTGCGGACATAAGTCGGGGTGTTGGGGATTCTCGTCCCCTCTCCGAGCCATCCGTCGGTCACCTTCGCGGTCTGCACATCCTGGAACCACTCCACTGCGGTGGCTTCCTGAGCACAACGCAAATAAGTCGGAGTCCTACAACTAAAACAAAAGAACACCCAACCCCCTAAACCCGACTAAGCAACCCAATCAACTAACCCAATCGGGCAACCCTACGAGGAAACCAAACCTAGGGGGGAATAAACCACTACGCTACAACCAAAGAGCCAACCCCTAAACCCAATAAGTAAGGTAATCAACTAAGACTATTTGGGGAATACAGCAGGAAAGCTGTTAGGTGAAGACCCAAAATTATGCTGTGATAAAGCCGAGGAGCAGTTGGTTCGTTTTTCTTCCGAAGGCTGTTTCTCAACTGCAAGACCAG
>BGNK01001436.1:4324-21958 GCA_003297005.1 Symbiodinium sp. clade A Y106 | reverse complement strand
AGTCCTGAATTGGATTGCCCGTCCCTTTTGAGCGGTGCTTCTGTGGGGCCAGGTGGTTCGGCTGCTCCAAGCGCCTACACCTAGGTTCCGTTGCATTGCTGTGCGATCCAGGTGGTTTGACACCTCGGATCTGGCGTTGAGCGTTGCATCAGCTTGTGGGTTTTGCGTAAGGTCAGATAGGATTAGGTCATAGGGGTATATCTTCTGTGATTTGATCGGCGCCTCGCGCCTCTGATCTGCCTCAACTGCCCGCAGTCTGCTCAGCGCTTTGCGCTACTGACTGGCACTGCTCCCTTCTTGCGTGCCTAGCTGCAAAAGGTACTGCAGGTCATCATGTCACAATCCCAATCAACCCCAACTGATCCCAGTTCCTTGCTGGACATCTCGAGCGCTTCAGCTGCTGCCGTTCCAGGTATGAGGGATTCTTCGTGTGCTTCCGNTTGCTGGACATCTCGAGCGCTTCAGCTGCTGCCGTTCCAGGTATGAGGGATTCTTCGTGTGCTTCCGGTGGAACCGATAGCAGTTCAGCATTGGTAGAGCGCGAGCGTTCCCCTCCAGCTAACCGGAGAGCTTTAGCTCGAACTCCTCGGAAAGCCTCGTCCCCATACCCTTCTGGCAACATCCCAACCGATGATGTACCTGCTCCAACGATTGTTCATAATCAGATGTTAAACCTCGGAGCATCTCCCCAGCAAGTCCTTGCAGCTCAACAGTTTGCTGCCGGCGCCGGCGAAGCTGCGAATCGCGTTGCTGCTCAGGCGGAGCTTCTCCATCAAGCGTCCATGAGTGAGGTGCAGGGTCAAGTTCGGGATGTGTTGAGTGAGGCGGGATCAGTGGTCGATCAACTTCGTGAGCAATTGAGGGCATCTGAGGTTCGCTGTCATGAGTTGTTTGAGTATGGACAATTTATGGAACGTCAACTCACCGAAGCCAAAGCTGAGTTGAGCAGGATTGAATCCGAGTTGAGTTCACAGGTATTGTCATTTCAGAGGATCGATACAGCTCTTCAGGAATGCCAATCAGGCAACAATGCTTTGACGTTTCAGCTTAACCAAACTCGTGTCGAGAATCAGATCAAGGATCGTGAGATTCAGAGGCTTCGGTCGGCTGCTCCTAGCGCCTCGAACTCTGGATCCCCTCCANCACGATAGATGATATTGAGGAAATTGA
This sequence comes from Symbiodinium sp. clade A Y106, assembly GCA_003297005.1. Lineage (NCBI taxonomy): Eukaryota > Dinophyceae > Suessiales > Symbiodiniaceae > Symbiodinium > Symbiodinium sp. clade A. The sequence continues at coordinate 20,788 of BGNK01001436.1, read as the reverse complement.
AAAGATTGTAATACAAGATACCAAGCTTAAAAGGTGTTGCACCGCTTCTTTAGAATTGCTTAAGGCAGTTCTTGAGTATTTAAAAAAATCTACGAAAGTATGATGAGCGACAATCATAGGAATCTAACGAAGGTGGCTTCCACTTAAACACAGATGGATTAAACTGCTTACCTTGCAGTGCAAATGTAGAAAGAAGACTTTTCACAAAGAAACTAAGATAAACAACGAAGGTAAAACAATCATTGAAGATAGAAGCAGTTGGAAGATGGGAAGAGGAATTACACCCGATGAAAACGANAGGTGTTGATACAGCGACCACTGGGTGGGGATCACGAAAGCCTACGCCAGAAGAGAGGTTAGAAAAAGTGGAGGAGGATGTTGAAAGGATAGACAAAGATGTAAATATTTTGAAGAATAGTTTAAATATGATGGATTAAGATTTAAAAAATATTTTCTAATGTATTTTGACAGGTCGCCCCATGACATAAGTCCCCGTGAAACAGAAACAAGGCAAGTTCCCCACTGAAGTCATAAGCANTTTTGACAGGTCGCCCCATGACATAAGTCCCCGTGAAACAGAAACAAGGCAAGTTCCCCACTGAAGTCATAAGCACACCATAAGAGTGTGGAAATGATATTAATTAGTAATTAGTTTCAGTAAATCTTAAGCAATTTTTCATAATCTGGTATTATGAAAAAGTGTATATAATAATAATATAATGCCAGTGAGAGTAGAAAAGATATCAGTTGATTTTGGTCCGTATAGCGACCCGGTTANCCCAACACGAAAAGTCACAAACGCACCAGTATTATTTGCAAAAACTAAATGATCCAGATTTTGAGAAAGATGTTCCCAAACCAGACAAGATCAGAGTAGTTGATGGTAAAGAACACTATATGTGTAATAAATGCAATTCAGGAATGATAGCCTGTATGTGGGCAAGACATTTTAACAAACCACCGCGTTTGAAACCAGAAACTGCATAGTTATAGTGTAATTATAATACATAAGCAGTTATATATATTATAATTACAATGTAGTTAAAACCCTTAACCCTAAACCCTGAACCAAATTCTACGAGGACCCCCTTGCCCAGTTTGGGTAATAATACCACCTTAGAGAAAATAGATGGGGTAATGGTTANACCCTGAACCAAATTCTACGAGGACCCCCTTGCCCAGTTTGGGTAATAATACCACCTTAGAGAAAATAGATGGGGTAATGGTTATTCCTATAGTTGTGTTGATAATGGGGAAGTAGTAGCGATATATGGGGTGGTGTGTAGGGGGGACCCTAGGAATAATCGTATACTGGGGAAGTAGTAGTGATATATGGGATGGGGTGTAGGGGGGACCTAGGAATAATCGTATAATGGGGAAGTAGTAGTGATATATGGGGTGGAGTGTAGGGGGGACCTAGGAATAATCGTATAATGGGGAAGTAGTAGTGATATATGGGGTGGAGTGTAGGGGGGAGTATAGGAATAATCATCTAATGGGTTGACGGTGGCATTACTACCCACAAGGGGCAAAGTATCAACTAACTGTCTCGGCGTCGGGCCTAGTTCTGGAGCGGGCTCAAGGCTCCGAGTGCTCTCTTTCCTCTTGTCGTCTCCGGATCTCTCGCATCAGCATCACGGCCTGAGCGGCAGCACATGGCGGCAGTGCAGCTGCGGCGCTCTGGACCCGCCGCTCTGGCCCCGGGCCCTGGAGCAGAGGTGGCAGCGCAGGTCGTGCAGCCCCTGGCCTTAGCGGGCGGGGCTTTGGGGCTCTTTCGCTTTATCCATGGGTTTAAGCCCTGGCAAAGAGCGAAAGCTTTTGCTTCACCGAATAGACAGGGATTCTCAGCTTGCATGTCCCATGGGAGGCCATTCTCGGGCGTTGGCCAGGCCAGGCATGATATTGGGAAGCTAGAGGGACTTGCGGCGCCTGCTTCCATTACCTCTGGTAGCCCCCTTTGCAGTGTTTCTCTGTTGCCCATGCCATGTCTTGCTGAGTTCGTAGAGCAGCTCGCGAATCTGACTGTAAATGAGGCGCCGCGCCCTGTCGAGCAGAGACCATGATCAGGCGCTGACCTGATGTCTGACTCCTAGAGTCACTAGAGTCCTAGAAGATCCAGCAGGCCCAGGGCTCTCGCTCGATCGGGGGATGCTTTGGATGTCCTCGAGAACCAAGGTCGCCTCAGGCCGGCATTTTCATCTCAAAGCGAGGTGTGGAGGTCCAGAAATCCCATCGCTTTTCACGCTGTTGCCGCCGCAGCGGCGACTTTCGCCAGCATCTTGGGAACAACCATGTCGCACTTCGTAAGGATGAAGACCTGCGTGCCCATGCTGCTGGGACACCGGGCCCCCCCCTGCCAGTGGAAAATGCTGTTCTGCGGTACTCCGATCTCTTTCCGGAAGGCGTTTGTGGCCGGCTCTATCGCTCTTTCAGATGTGAAAAGCTGCAAAGCTGCGGCCTGTGAAACGCTGCCGGGCTGCCGTCAAACGGAAGATCTCTTCAGCATTCGTGCAAGAGGGCCCCATTGCCTCTCAGGGCCAGCCAGGTAGCCCAAGCCACCTGGGCCGCCTGGGCCGCCTGGGTATGCGCAACCAGCTCTGATCTCCTGGGCACTGACACCTGGCCCGCCTGGCCTGGCCCCGCAGGCTGCGAAGAGCGGCGGGTTTGCCGTAGCTCTCGAGCCTCACCACAAAGGCTCCGCCTAGAAACCGGAAACCACGCGAAGCCGGCTCAAAGCTACAGTCGCCACGCTTCTGGTCACGGCTCAAGTGTACGGGGTTCCAGTTCACAGCATGGTTTTCGGTTTCCCTCGGCCGGTTACACCAGAAACTACGCACATGCCTTCGAAACCAGGCGCTCTCCGCTCGCAGCCTGCTCTCATTTTTGTCTGAGTCCCCGTTACGCCGCTACGAAGATCATCTTCGAGGATTAGATCCACCGCGACGGTGCGGAGAGGCGAAAGCACAACAAGCAACCTGGGCTAAGGGCTGTCAAACAGCAAAGACCGGCGTCACAGAGCGTCCTCAGTACAGTCCTAGCCACCGTGCGAAAGAGGTCTGAATGAGCACTGCTTTCTTACCTTCGTTGTCGTAGCAGGATCCCCAACCACCCAGCTGCATAGGTATTCCTCTCGAGGCTACGCTAGGCAGCATCTTTCACCTCGCGTGAAGGGTCCCAAGGCCCTGGACTCTTCTTCACTTCCCGTGCGTACCGTTAGCTGTCAGCTTTACCTGGGTCCGGTAGCGTAGCGGTCGTGCGCACTGTTGCAGCTGTCATGTATACTTGAAATGCTGCTAATCGGCGCATGCGATTTTGGCAGTGCGCAGCGGTCTCCATTGGCAATCAAGGCGATCTTCGGCAAGTTGTTGGAGAGGGGCGAGTGAAGCAGCATAGCATTGAGACAGCAAAGAACAACACCAAGAACACTGGAGGAAGGGAAAGCCCTTTCCAGTGCGCAGTCTCCACGGGTCTTGCAACACAACACCATTCATTCGGCGTTGCCGACGCAGGTAGAGATCAAACGCACAATCTCGGTCGCAGCTATGGCGGCCTCAGGCAAGCCCTGGTCTTCTGCAATAAGGGAAGTACTGTGGCTCATGCCGCCAGTTTTGGAAAATGGGTTATATACGGTTATATATAGATATAGATATAGATATAGAGTCGTTATATTATACATGTACCAGGAAGCAAGGCTGAGACGTAGGGGTTTCGAGAGACGGGCATGGCAGGGCCTCTCGGGCTTCTGCGCGGAAACCGCGGAGCCTATGCAGGTGGGCTCAGGGCTCAGAGGGCCGCAGGTAAACTCTTGGAGCTGTCCCCAATTCATGAGATCCGGATGCCTTCTTGGATGTTTACGGCTCCCGCCTGTTTCCTATGCTGGACCATACCGGAGACATGCATCTGTTTGCGACTTTCCGAAAGGTCACTTTTCCATAACTCTGCTTAGCATGTTTTTGCCCTGAGGCCGAAGTGGCCCTATGCAGAGTCATGGACGTATGCAGACGCTTTACCTCAAACTCAAACCTCCTGCAAGGACTCCTTGACAGACACGTTGCTCTGCGAGCAGCGAGCGGCCGCTCGGCTGATCGCAAGCTGAGCGCAAGGCGCTGCCGGCGCTGTGCTCCCGGCGGATCAGGCTCGGGGGCCCCGGCCCTAGCGGGGTTCCGCCGCCCGTCGTCACCCCGAGACCGAGACTGCCTCGGACCGGACTCGAAAGCGAAGCGACGAAGCGGCTGCCGCGCACTGCTGCCGTGCGGCTCTCACTCCGGCCGTGCGCAAGGCTGTGACTGGCAGGGCACACACAGAGCAGCAACTCAAAGGGAAAAACAAGGCCCAAGGCTCTGTCCTGTGCTGCATCCATGAGCAGCTGTGGCTGCTCCCTTGCGCTGGAGGCATGGCCTTTCTGAGCGTATTTAAGGCATTCATTCTCAGGCTGCAAGCTGTCGGGGCCCGAACATGTCCTCTACCCAACGCGCCCACCTGCGACGTGAGCTTCACAGCACGGCTGTTGAGTCTTGGAGCTGCTTTCAAAAGCCCCCGGCACTGGCACTGCGAGAGCCTCCCAGCAGGAGCGTTTCACAAAGCGCGTAGGCCGCGTAGCAGCGTCTTTCAGACTCCGCTTGGCCCTTGCTCGCCTGGCAGGCCCTTGGCCCTTGCCTGGTGCAGCAGCTGTCAGCGCCACTACCCCACTACCCCGCAAATCGGAATCAGGACCCTGAGACATACCGTTGTTCAAGACAGAGTCCAATATTGCTTCATCAATTTATCCTAGTTTTGGCCCTTGTTCCGCGCTTGCGCTGACTTTGCTCCCCTTGCGCACGCGCGGACAAATATGTTGCAAGTTCTGATAACCTTGAGCCCTTCCGTCTCTTTGCAGGAAAGTCGCGCTACGCAGCTGACATTTGCAGATCGAAAACAGGCCTGAGGGCTGCCCGGGGTTTCGGAGCTACGTCTTTTTGGGACCGAACCATTACACCCTCCAAGCTGCTTTCCTGTACTGCCGAGCCTGCGGAGGGGAACCGCAGGCTCGGTGAACGATCCAGGGACCCACGGCTTTGGACTAGCCAGTCCAGAGATACAATGAGTGCGACGACGGAAGCTTCCACGACTGAATCTATGGGAGCAATCCCTTACATGGGAGAAAAAGATATACAGCCGGACCTGGCCTTGTACAAGAGCTCACTGGAGCTGCCAAGCGTTTCGTTGCAGGACAACCAGGAGGTAGGGTATCCTATATCGTGGAGGGGTTACAAGACTGATGAACCACCTGAGACAGGCGCTGGGGAAACCACGAGTGAATGAGGTGACCTTCTGGCAACGTACTTCAAGGGGACGAAGAGGCGGAGCGGCGAGAGCATGAACGAGTTCATCACGCGGAAGAATGAGAGTCAGGCGATGAAGAGGGTACAGCCTCACTGCGAAACTCCGCCGAGATCTACATGGACGCCGGGCCGACGTGGGAGTGGAGACTCCTACTCCTGGGGATGGAGTCGCCGACAACGCAGCAGGAGCCCCCGAGGACGGGGCTACCAATGAGGGGCGCAAGCGACTGGGGCCTCAACGGGCTATCAGAACCAAAGTTGGCAGACGGCCTGGCGGCCCTACTGGAGCGGGTATGGCGGCTGGAACTGGGCATGGACGCCAACCTGGATCACAATGAATGCAACCGGTGGTCACGGCGCTGAATGGGAACTTCAATCCTCAAAAAGTTGGCCAGGAGCTCCGAAACCAGTTTCCCCGAGGGTGAGACCAAGCGTCGCGATGCACGGCGCTCCCAGAGCTACATGGGGGAGGCGAACGACCCTCTCTCCGATGAGGTGTGCTGCTGTACGGGTTGTGCCACAGCGCGCAGCTACAGTGCTTTAATTTATGTTGTTTGGTAACAAAACGCTTCGGACAGCTACTTTTGCCAACTGGCTCAAGGCGCCTTCGAGAGTCAGTGCAGCGGTCAGCATATACAATTGGGCTTACCTACCGCACTCGCACTTTATAAAGTAGGCTCTCCAGGCATGCGCTCAGGCTACACATGACAAAAACGAAGAGATATTGCTGATTTGCGAGATGCCAACCGTGTTGTGGATTTGGCCAAGGCAGACGCGGGAATTTCAATGTTTTATCCAGCGGGAAAGTTCTCATGGCACGATGCGTGCGTCGTCAGCTTCTCTGATGCAAGCCATGCAGGCGAAGAAGGGTTGCAAAGCCAACAAGGAAGGTTTCACTACATTACTTCGGAAAAGATGGTGGACTCCAACGAGCATGTTGCGCACATTATCGGGTATGGTTCTACCACCATTCGACGCGTGTGCAGAAGTACTTTGCAAGCCGAAACCTATGCGATGCGATCTGCAGTGGAAAGCGGCGACAGGCCACGGGCAATTCTATGCGAGTTACGAGGCCAGCTGCCGGTCCTCAAGGATTGGTTGGAGACCACGCAGAAGGTGATGAGGCACGAATGGGTTTCTGATTGCAGGAGCTTGACAGATCACCTGAACTCCTGTCAGGCGAGCAAGGTATCCGATCGACGGCTAGCAATCGAATTGGAGTCGATGCGACAACAACTTTGGGAAGGTGATTCCAAAACCTACATTATCTACGGTCCTCACGGAGATCGCCTCCGTTGGACAGACACGGCGACTCAAGCCGCTGACGCATTGACCAAGTCGATGAAACCGTTCCAACTCTTCATTGTCATGCGCGAGGCCGTTGTTTATCTAAGTGACCCCAAGAAGAAGATCAGAAAGAACGCAAAGCAGAGTGACCAGTGACATCAGGCAGTGAAGACTCCTTCAAGGACGAGCCGAGCTGAGTCATGTGAATTGGCAGGGAATCGCAGGCTAGTAGTGGCCAGGAATAGCAAGCTAGTAGTTGCCGCAGTTTCACTTGCATGTTTTTGTACACGTCAAAGTCTCGATGGCCGGCATGCGTCAGTAAATAAGACGGGTGAGAAGCCCGTGCACGTGCACGCTGCAAACACTTAACCCGGTAACACAGATCCGGGCGCGAGTAACGCGCGACCCACGCAAGTGAACCCACCACGCTACGCAACCGGGTGACGTCCTGGTCTGTCGCCGGCTCTGTGCTTTTGCGGTTCGGGTCGATGACGATGTGGCGGATGGACCTGGTGTTGTCTTCCGTGTCAGTGGTAACATTGAAGTGCTCATCCTGTCTAAACCTCCGGCCACAATACCGGAAATCTGTATCTTCAACCTTCCCCATGTCAAACTTTGCCATGATTCGCTCCATGATGACTTCCCCCTCGGGTGTTGCACACCAGAGCAGGTCATCCACATGAGTCCCCAGTAGTACTGCAGGTAGGTTATCAGATCCCAACACATAGTACAATCCGGGCGCAATCTTATTTAATTTTGAGTCCTTCCTCGCACCACACCTTGCACAACCGGACATACAATCCCCTACCGGCATCCATAGTACCGTACACTGGTAGACGGCGCAGCAACATGGCTTCTGGCGGTACGCCGGGTAAACCGCCACGGGGTTGCTTCATGATGATTACTCTCTCCAGCGGCTCAGACTGAAAGTACGCTGATGAAATGTCCCCGCACCTGAGCTTTAGCTTACGACTAGCTGCGTAGCTTGCAATCAGACAATGTGTCTCTGCGTCCACCGTTGGAGCATCGCACGTTAGCTCATTCCGGGAGACACCCTCGCAATTTCCGCACGACACCAATCGACTTCGATATTTTGGCTCATAATCGCTGAGGCCCTTCTTAAATTCATTCTTGTCAACATCAACCGATTGACTGGGGATCGGGACGTGTCCCTGCCGGAGTAAGCCTTCCAGCATTGGTCCCATGATGGGAACGGCCGCGTTGTACTGCTGGTACTTGCCCCACTCTTGTCCGCGGGCCTCGTGGATCCCCCGCGCTGTATCTTCATCCACCTTGTTGATGTCGAGCTTCTTCGGTTTCTTACCGTCCGTTGCTTCGCCAAATGGTTCATTTGGAGACAGTATCCTGTCGCTCACGAATGCCTTGTACTCGTCAGACTCAACCGATGCCTGGGGTAAAGTGGACAATTCTACTTCGGTATCAGCATACTTGAACAAGGTAAATCCCCCGTCCATGGCTGATCATTGCTCTCATCTGCTTCACGAACCATTCCCCGTTCATCGGTAACTTGACTTGTGCATCCATCTGAAAAGGTTTTGTGAGTTACCCTCGCATGGCTTACCCGATTAATATCACCTGGGAAATCATCGGCACTTGGGGTGTACACAGCTGTTCTCGGCTTCATGTGCACCCTGAAGAAGAATCCCGTAGCCACTCGCCAATGATCCTCAGTCGTACCTCGGGCTAGCAACGATTCCATAGGAGGGTCATGCTCTTGCGTGACTGGTTCCTCCGTCTGGTCGCTTTCTTGCTTGTTGTCATCCTGATGATGTTCTTCTCGTGGACCACCTACCGTCATGCCCAGGTTCCCTGTCTCCCTGGCAAGTGCCATCAACGGTTCCACATTGAACCCTCGGTCGGCAAGACCCTTTTGCGGCTGCTTGGTCAACTTAGGGAAGCCTCTGCTGGCATATGCTGAAATGTGCATTTGTCACCCCCGAAAAAGGACCATGTGCATAAGCTCCGAAGCTGATACACTGACCTCTTGCATTTTCTTCTTCTGGAATTGGCATGCCCTTAGCACTTGCAGACATGTCCAAAGCCTGCCTGGCCAATCTCTCGCCTTCTGTCAGCGACTCTTCATCCGCTTGGTGCGCCTCGTGGGTGCTGTCATGTTGCTCCGATTGAGGTTCCGGGCTTGTGCCCGTCTTATCTATTGCTGTGTTCCCTTGTCCTTCGTCTTCTTCTTCACAATTGGATTCCGAGCTTGAACTGCTGCTGCTGCTGCTAGGGATTGGAACGTCCTGGGGTCCTGTTCCTTCTTGCTTCCGCTTCTTGGCCTCTGGTTGCTTAGCTGCTTCTGCTGCATCTGTGTTTTGACGCTTGTCAAAATAAGCCTTCCTACCTCGAGGTCCTTCTGTAAGCTCTGTGGGCAGCAGCGGAATTCCCTGCAGCATGCAATGCGACATCACTTCTTCCTCGGTTGCTGGACGCAGGGCATGAACTGAGCATAATACCGGCACTCTGCTGTGTATGACCCAAATCGACTCTGACCCTTCCTTGCCAATCACTCTTGATGCACTGCTCCACTTCGTTCCACCGGCCTGAGCATCTCGCCGACACACGACATAATCGCCTGGCTGGTAATCCTCCTTGATCGGAGCCGCGTTTCGGGTCAGTGCCTTTTGGACTCTACGGCTACAATCCAAATGTACCATTGCCTTCTTGGCTGCTAGGCGTGCCTGTTGCCGTGCTGGAACTCACTGCTCCCATCGTGTTTGGATTCCATTGCGCCTAGATCCAGCCATCCATGCTCATCGGTTAATGCACCTGGGTCCCTAGGGTTCCTGCCGGTAACCCATTGCATCGGACTGTACCCGGAAGTGTTCATCATCGCATTTTTGACTCCTACCACTTCCTGGACCAATGCTCGGATCTCTGAAATCCCTGTGGTACCCACTTCATGTACCGCCTTTCTTATCACGGCCTTTGCCAGGCCTCCGTGCCTCTCTACTTTCCCGATCATCCACGGCGCCTCGGTTGCAGCATACCTGATGTCAACTCCTTTCTCTGATGCCCATGTGTTGAATATCCCACGATTGTGGCTTCCACGGTCCGCCATGAGCACCCTGGGCAAACCTAACCAGGTGACCCAACGATGTACTGCTTCCAAACAAGACTCCGCGCTCGGCGGCCCCGCGTGCTCGCCTACCGGTCGAAGCACCTCGAGCTGCTGAAATCCTGACTCCATGTCCACCAGGTTGACGCACTGATACTTTTGCTTTCCCGAATCAGCAGTTTCAAGGACATCCACTCCTAGAACATCTCCCACACGATACTCGCCATGATCCAAGCCTACGGGATGAGGCCTCGGCTTGCCTGACGTCTTGACACACGAATCACACTTGGCTAGCTTGGCTACTTCGATGAACTCCTTAGATGCACCTCCGGCCTTGAGTATCGCCACCAAAGTCTTGGGAGCCGTCTGATTAAACTGCCGATGGAGTCTTCGGATTGCCACTCGCACCTTCTGCGGCAACTGCCGCCACAGTTTGCGTCTTTCTGCGTCAGACTTTGGCACACCCGGTAGCGGCAATGTCTCCAGCCACTCACGCTCTCTCTCCTCTGGCGTCAAGTGTGGTTGAGCTGCTTGTTCCAGGATGCGTTCAGCTGCGTCTTCAATCTCACGGTCACACTCGTTCTGGGCATCTCGGGTTTCTCCTTGCACTCCTTGATTTGGGGTTTCTCCTTGATCTCCTCTCTCTGGACCCATTTCCGTGTCTGAGATCCAGCTCCACATCATGATCATCCCCCCCTGATTCCGCAACCATAGCTGTGGAAAGCATCTCCAAATACGCATCATCAGCCAATGATTTCAGGAAGTTGCAAAATGCATAGGAGTTTGTGTCCTGAAATGCTTTTGGGGTGTACCCGTTACCCTCAAACCATGTAGCGATGTCACGCCCCACTGTGCTGGCCAACGGTCCGACACAAATCATGTTTGCATCACCACGACACTCCTGAATCTGCACTCTGCAATCTGGGATCTTTCCTAGGGGTGCTAACATGCAAACCGTCACTTCAGATGCATCTGACTCACACAGAAGATGGGTACAATGCCTTGTAGACGATTATCCCGAGCCTGAATTCGTTGATCTCGTGGACCAATCGGCTTAGCTTGAAATCCTTCGCGGAATGTTGGGAGATTCCAGCCTGTTCTTGGAATGACTGGTTGTCGTGGATGAGGATAAGGGATGTGGGCTTCACACTGTCATCATGCGTCATGCCCGCAGTCATGTGTACGAATCTATCCATGTGCTTCACCGATCTCACTCCCGAATCATATGTACTAGACTGCTGCTTCGACATGAGCACCGCTGTGTATGCCGGATTCCGCATTGACTCGCTATTCGGATACTGCACAACCACGAAGTCACTTGCATCCGACACAAAAGGAGTGGTCCCCGCAGCAGTCGGGCCATACATCTGCCATCCCGATGGGCGTCGAGCAAAAGTCACCTCCACCCATCTGAGCATCCTCAGCTCATTGGCAAGATTGCTAGTGGCCTGATCAACGCCCTTGTACACCTGGACCTTGATGTTCCTCTGGGCGTTCTCCGCCGCTCCCTGGTCCAATCCAGGTCAGCACACGCGTCTGCTCAAAATGACGAGTCGCGGTCGGTTGCATTAGACGCTGGCCAACGGAAAAGATACGATCGACGATTCCATTGTCCACCCAGCTTGCAAAAGCAATGCGTCCACGCCAATCGCCAGATCCATTGCGTATCTCGAGATTTTCCATCGTGGGATACTCATCATCTGCCGCTGAATACGCAACTGGGCGCCTCCGCAATGGCGATCTGGTTCTCCACGGGGGTACCACATCACCTGACCTCCTCACTTCCGACTCCAATGCTTGAATCCTCGCCAAGCCGCCGGATCAGTCGTCGGCACAGAGCTCTCAGCTCGCGAAGAAGTCGGCCTCGCCTTAGCCTTAGCTGGCATTGGGCTTAGGCTCTGCAAATCTTGGGCATCGGAGTCGCTGATCGCGCTCGGGGTGCATCGGGGTGCATCGGTGTCTGCTCGCGCCCTGGGTGCATTACTCCACTTCGGAACAGCCGCTGACTTGGGAATCATAGCGCGCGCACTGGTCCATTCACCAAAGAACCTCGCATCATCGGTAGCCATACCACGCGCTCCCGAAATCCATCGACGGGCCTGCTCAACAATGCGATCCACCTGATGTACCGTGCCCGCACTCTCCCAGGTGCAAACGGACCGCCGTCCCCAACATGTGCGCATCTGATTCCAGGAATCCCGCTCACCAGTGTGTACCACCAACTCGCAAGCCGCAACACTCCGATGACGCGCCTGGTTGCATACAAAAAGGACGTAACACCTGCGTGGCCTCTCCTCCGAGCTCTGATCCAGCTTCTGCTTAAGCTCACGCATGTTGGCCAAAAAACTCTCAGCACGCAATGGCGCTTCCAACGTGTCTGGGTGCCTTCCAATGTGCCCCCGCGTCTGCGGTCGTCCCTCCGGATCGTGCAGCTTTAAGGCATCCATTACGTAAATCGGCGTATCATCAGTAATCCGATGGTCCGGGAAACACGCCTTTGCCAAAATCACAGCCCGCTGAGCACAGTCGGGTTTCCCAAGTACTCCGCAGCCTGCGCACAGAAGTTGCGCCCAACAGAGGCTGCAAAAATCTCCAACCCTTTCAACCTCTGTAGTTGCTGCGTAAGTGGTAGTCAATACCGCTTGGGATGTTCTGAGCTTCCGAATGGCCCTTGGCAACTCTGTCTTCTGTCTCAGCCCGCTGCTGAGATTGATGCACAGAAGATGGCTCCCTTTAGCTCGGGCTAACGGGACCGTCAACTCTTCACCATCCTTGCGAATGTAACACCTGTCCTTCACCAACCCCAACTTGCTCTGTGCAAACTGCGACATGAGAAGTGGAGCCGTTGTGTCGTCCGGCAGAACATGTACATCCATCAATTTTCCCGAAACGAAATCCCGATCTCCTTTGCCGTTTGGGTCAAAGGTCAAACCTTCCTTGCCACCACGGTCAAGGGCTGAACTTCCCAAGGTCTCAATGCTGAAAGGAATCCGTCGAGTTCCAACGGTTGAGGCACTGTGGGCGAGTCCGTTGAATGTTTTGGATTCGGAAGAAATCCACGGGCACTCGAACCCCAATTCCTTCAACTTAACCTCTGTTCTGTTCATCCACTGACCACCGGCAACGCTGCTGTTTGCCCCTTCATCCAAAGTAGCCCAAACATCTTCATCCTCCAGAATGTCAACCACTGGAAGAATCAATCCAACCTCATCGTTCGGGAGAGGTCCGGGTCAACGGTTGCCATGAATCCCGAACGTCTGGGCGCGTATCCTGTCCTCTGACGACTCGCCGACTGAAGCCGATCCAGACCAATCCGTCTCACCTGTCGGTCCACGAAGTGGGTCAGGCTCTCCAGCCATTTGGGATGCTTCGATGCAGTCTTGGAGTATGCCGTGAAGGACTTCTGCTGAAATGGCGGGCTGGCTTCTCCGGCTACATCTTGCGCTACCATGTGATCCTCTACTTGGGTTCGGAACTGATCCAACAGCACCACTGCCTGCTCTGTAGTTAGCTCCACTCCCTGATTCACAGATTGCTGAATGCTTGATTCCAGGTCGAAGCATGCTGCTGACATGGTCTCGACTTCTCTCCCTGTCGCTTGTCGTCTCTTAGCTTCTTCTCTAGGCATCTCATCAATGAAATTCCCGCAATCCTTGCAGAATACTCTCATAGTTGCTTTGTTGGACCCTAGCCGGTTTGTGTTCTTATGCTCGCAACTATGAATGTCTTTCTTCTCGGGCATCTCCTTCTTCATCTTCTCAACCTTACCGCAGTCCTTGCAAGTCTTGACCTGCACGTACGCATTTGTCCCCAAGAAACTGAAATCCGTGCATTTTCGGCAGCGCACTGACAATAATGGTGGATTCGGGGGTTTCTTCTTGGCTGATTTGTGCGCGGATCTTGCCGGTATAGCCTGATCTGATGCTGAGGCTTCCATGCCTGGCACTCCCATTTGGTCGAGTGGGACTTCTCGCCGGGAGACTTCCATCGTCTTTTGATCGATGGTGTAATAATTGTGCACCCAATCCAAGTACTGAGACAAATATAAGGATGGAGCCTTTTCCCTGAATCCCCAAGACGCACACCCCGGAAACCGCCATGTGACCTCTTCGAAGGTTAATCCGCGATGTTGACAGAATGAGAACTTCGTATCACCACCTGGAGGGACCTCATCCCTCATGGTTCCCCCTTGGGTCAGCTTGCTTGGACTGTGCTTGTACGCCATCATCGCATGAGGGTTTGCGAAATCAACAAACAACCATCCTCCGAAAACGTGGCCAAGAATGCTTGCCTGCTTAGGTGGGGTCTTGTTGGTTGCTTGGCCACCGCGTCCTTTCGGGCACTGTGGGTCTCCACTCCAATGTCCAACTTGACCGCAGTTCAAACACTTCGACTTCGCTTTGATCTCCTGAAGACGCTTCTTCCTATCTTCAGTACTCAAGTTCGATTTGACCACTGAAATTTTTTCCCTTTTCCTTGGGACTTCCCTTTTCCTGCCTTTCCCATGACGACATTCGCTGCCAGCTGTAGCTGAATAGCTTCGGCCGCCGCAACTGGGTAGGCATCTGAGTCACACGATTCGAGGACGTTGAGCGCGGTTGCCACATCTTCATCTGATGCATGCTCTTCGTTCTCTTGATTGTCTGGAGTATGTGCTGCGTACGCTTGGGGGTTTTCACCATATTCTCCATTCCACCACTCGTTCGGGTCTACTTCACCCCACTGCTCTGCAAGGTATCCCCAATTTTCGTACTCTGATCCATTCTGCTCTCCGTAATGCTCCATGTGCTGACCCAGCTCTTCAGCTGCATATGCTCTCCACTGTGACGTGTAAGTAGGCTTCCCTGAAGATACTTTGCTGAATCCTTTCGACCCAAACTTACCTTGGTCCTTGCCGAATCCCTTGGATCCGAACTTGCCTGGTTCCTTGCCTTTTTGAGAAACTTTTCCACTCCACAGAAGCGCCTGCGAAGTCGTCAGTTGCTTCAACTGCAATGCAGGTTATTATGCATGGGAAAACATGTAAAACACCAGGGGGCCACAACGGAAATTGTACATTTAGCACCCCTTCTCAGGCTTCGGAGCATTGCTCGAAGACTGTTGACAAAAGTCGTATGGTCACTATGCCACACTGCTCAAACAAATTTACACATACATGTGTAGGACACTTGAGCTTTGCCCTTCAAGGAGAATCACCATGCCACATGAGCGCTGCTGTCTCATTTGGCAACATCTACCTGTACCCCTTTGCTTCATCTCTCCGAGATGGAAAAGTTGAACACACATACCGCTCAAAAATACCTTCGGAAACAGAACCGAAGCACCCTACAGACTTCTTCACAACCCTCTCAGTTCACAGGTCTCGTGACGACCATGCCAATGATCATCTTCGTGTTCTCCTCCTTCGGACAACTGGGGCGCCGGAGCCTGGTAGGACAGTTGGTTGACACTGACCACATGCAGCAAGGTGTAGCCGTTCATGATCATCCGCCGCGTAGCGGGCGATGCGCTTTCCCGATTTTAGACATCCGCACTGCGGCACATGATACACTTGCCCATGTCCCGGACAATAGCGCAAATCTGGGAAATTTACCATTCGATCATGCTGAGGTGGATTGCCAGGAACATGTTGTTCACGTACTGCATGGTGTGGATCATGTACTGCATGGTGTGGATCACGTACTGCATGGTGTGGATCACGTACTGCATTCAACCCAAGCTCACGTTCATAGAACTCTGCAATGGCTTCTGGCAACGTGGGTGGACCGTGTGCACGCTGTTGATATTCTGCTTGATCTGCTTGATCTGGTTGATCTGCTTGATCTGCTTGATCTGGTTGATCTGCTTGATCTGCTTGATCTGCTTCATCATGTTCATCTCCTTCTTCACCCTCATCATTTTGTTCTTGATGCCCATGATGCCTCTCGCGACTGCACATCATCCCAATCAGCATGAGCACGCGCATGAAGATAAGGGTCACCGCGACAATCATGACCACAACACTCCATGCTGGAAGATGGATGCTCAAGACGCTTTCTATGTGTAGTCCATACATGCTACTGCTGTTCATATTCGTCTCATTCCCATCAGACATCACTGACACACTAGAGCCCGCAGCCACCCGCATNTAACCATCAGCAGCCGAAGAACCTTCGCCTGAATTTGTTCATACTTCACTTGCTCCTTCATGGAGCTCACAAAGCCCTTGTAGCCAAGTCTGCACATCAAGAAGTGATACCGATCTGCGCTAAGCAACTTTGTTCCTATGTCGCTTGTGTTGACATGTGTGCTGACTGCCGCAAACTCAGCTTTAATTCTCGGTTCACGCTTTTGATTGAGCAAATATGGCTGCAGAATCGTTCTTGGTTTCGTGTGTTAGTAAAGACCGAATGTTGCAAGTAAGGAACATCGCAATTGCTGCACGCTCACCTTGTTTTCACACGTGACGTTGGGCAGAACAGGTGAAGATCCCACATGTTTGGTCCAAGGCTGGACCACCTGCAAACTATAGTGGCAAGGCGGATGCCTTGCAGCACAAGTGAGGCGACAAACGTTCGCCCACACACAAAGAATGTCAGGCGACAGGGGTTGTATAGCTACTTCCCCCCTTTTTGACCGTTTAGTCTAGAATGGCCTTAATAGTTTTCTCTACCGAGCATGCTTTAATCCTTTTTCGGCCACTTAAAATTTCTTTTGTGTCTTCTCGGGATAAAATATCAGAAGGGTTCGAAGGGCTGGGTACTCGAGCTATCCAGGTGTTCAGCCCAGCCAGGTCTT